>JBBHAA010000718.1:1952500-2015000 GCA_037953035.1 Aquarana catesbeiana | reverse complement strand
ATAACCACTCAAATCCAGCAACATACCAGTACGTTGCTGGTCCTTGTTGGGCATATATTGTAATCTTTTTTTTTCATGCAGCCTGTGGGCTGAACGAAAAAAAGAGATTGATCGGTGGGTATGCCCACCATTAGAATACCTCCCTTCATCCACCCACTTCTAATGGTGGGCATACAGGCACCATTTATATATGCCGAAGCATGGGGGCATCCGCCCCAAAAGTTAGGAGCAACTCGCTCCTCTGCCCCTGCTGCCCCCATGCTTCGGCATATATCACCTCCACTGGAGTCACGGCTTTATATATCATGGGAGCAAACGCTGTTGCTGTCAAGATAAATAAATCCGCGCTGCAGCTGAATGGCGTACCTGAAAACAAAAAAATGGTTAACAATAAAACACAGTAAATAGTAAATATAAAAAATTGCATACCTGAAAAGCAAACATGATAAAACATAATAACAATAAAACATTGCAGAATAGAATACAGTAAAAAAAGAGCAGAACAACAGAGAGAGAATAGAGAGAGAGAGAACAATAAAACGACAGCTATTTTTGTTTTTTTTTATTTTATATTTTTTTTTGTGTTTTTTTTTTTTTTTTTACACTTTTTTTTGTAACTGTAACCGGTTCCAAGTTCAGGTCTCTCAAAATGCGATGGCATCTTGGGAGACCCTGTGAAAGTGTGCCTAGTCTGTGCAATGCTGTACCCTACGCTAATACTCAACTAGTGTATGGTAGCATTCAAAATATTCACCAATGCAAAGACCAGGATTGTCAGGACAGGAGGGACAATAATAGCGGGTATCACACCTATATCTGCGCTTGCTGCAGACACAACATCTTTTTTGGGGGGTTCGTTTGGTAGGGGTACTCGGGAGGACATAAAGAAAATGCCTCTCATGCAGCGGACTGCATTTGGTTGGGGATGTGAATGGGGGAAGTACGGGCGCTGCAGAAGTGGTGGGTTCCCAATTAGGATTGGTGAATGCAGCAGGAAGGGCACTATGGGCACGACGGGCCTGTGTTTGTCTTCTTCTTGGTTGCAGCGGGACACTACTTGTGCTTGCCACCTCACCAGCTTGAACTGCACTTATGGGACTCGCCACGTCACCAAGTGTTACTACAGTGGTGGTTTGACTAGAACCGGGGTGTACTAGGCCGCTAATGCTTGCCAGTTCACTAAAACGCTACAAAAAGAACTGTTAGCGATCGCAGGGATCAGGCCTGACTCTGCGAACGCTGCAGTTATGCGTTTAGTGTTTTGTAAGTGACAGTGATCGATCGATACTGCACTTGGGTGGGCTGGGCTGGGCCGGGCGGAGGGGCAAAACGCAGGTGCTAGCTGGTATCTGGGCTGATCCTGTTAACACAGCGTTTTTGGGAACCCTAAACTGCTGGAGACGCTAGTATAGATCTGATCGGATCAGATATTGATTCGTTCAGATACTATACCACTAAGGGAGGTGTACGGTGCGTGCGTGGGTGTTAGCGGTACTGGCGCTAACCTGACACTGCCTGGGGCAACGCATATCACCGCCGGGTGATCAGGGGGCTAAACCTTTATTCGGTAATAAACGGCGGGTGTCCTGACACTATAAAAAATAAACTAACTAACCAGCGTCACCCGTAACAGTTATACGGCGATCAGTGGTGAAAGGGTTAACTAGGGGGCAATCAAGGGGTTAAAACCTTTATTAGGTAGTATATGGGGGTCCCTGATGCTATAAAATGCTGAAGGCGAACCTAAATATTTACCTCCCTAACTAGCGTCACCATTGTCACTAATACAGCGATCAGAAAAATGATCGCTTAATGACACTGGCGATGGGGGGTGATCAAGGGGTTAAAACTTTATTGGGGGGGGTTGGGGAGTATCCTAGACCTAAAGGGAGCTAATACTAACTGCCCTACCACACTAACTGTCACAAACTGACACCAATGCAGTAGTCAGAAAAAAAACAAAAAACTGCTTGGTGTCAGTGTGACGGGGGGGTGATTAGGGAGTGATCAGGGGGTGATCGGGGGGTGATGGGGGGTGTAAAGTATGCCTGGCGTGTTCTACTGTGTGTGTAGTGTTGGTGCACTTACTCAGATGTCTTCTCTCCTCGGCGCCGGAACAGAAAATACCAAGCCGAGGAGCGATGACATCACTTCCTCTGCTGCTGTTTACAATACAGCAGCAGAGGAAGAATTTCATTTGTGGGGAGCGATCGCGAGGGGGTGGCCACGAATGAGTGGTCTCCCCCTCTGCCTGTATCGCTCCCCTAATGAAGCCAACCTCCTCGGGCACCGGGGGGGCATGATGCGCCCCCAGTTCGCGGAAGGCAGATCACGTACCAGGCACGTGATTTTGCCTGCCCGTGCCATTCTGCTGACGTATATCATCGTTAGGCGGTCGGCAAGTGGTTAATATGGGAAAAACGTGTCTCCACTGATGCTTCATCACCAATCCTTGTTTCTACAACAACCCAACATTTTCAAAATCTTGTTTGTAACCCAGGGACCGCCTGCATACTGCTGCTGTTCAGAATATATAGGGCCTGGGGGCCCCACGCCTGTTTTTTTTAATTTGGGTGCAGGGTTCACCTTAATATCTATACCAAACCCAAAGGGCCCATTAATGGGCTGTGGGGGGCAACATTACATTATAGCCGCAAGCAGTTTTAAATTACTTTTTTTCCTTTAGAAATGTCATTTTGTGCAGGGACTGTTCTAAATACGGGAAACATGCGCCACTTTACAGGCATACTATAGACACCCCCCAGGTACGAAATTTAAAGCAATATTTCACTTATTTTTTCACTTTAAGCATTATTAAAATCACTGCTCCCGAAAACACGGCCGTTTTTAAAACTTTTTTTGCATTGATACATGCAAACACTTTTTAGGACAATAACTTGCATATTAGCCTTTAAAATTTGCACTTTTGATTTTTCACATTCGAGTCCCATAGACTTTAATGGTGTTCGCACAAATTTTTGGTCTGTTCGCATGTTCTGCCGCAAGCCTAACCGGGGGGTGTTCGGCTCATCCCTACTGTAGATTATTCACAGTTCATTATACATCACAGATGCATTTGAACTGCGGTTGACATCCATCTAATCTGCAGCTGACCACCTTCTGACCTGGAGTTGACATCCTTTTTACCTAAAGTTGACCACTTTTTGACTCACAGTTGACCTTGTTCTAAAATTAAGTTTACCTCTTTCTAACCTGCAGTTGACCTCCTCTTTGACTTGGAGTTCACCATATTTTAATCAAGAGTTGAACTGTGCCCATCAGTACAGTCCCATCGGTGCAGCCTTATCAGTGCTCATCAGTGCAGCCTTATCAGTGCCAATCAGTGCAGCCTATCAAACAGAAACTGAAGTGGTCAGAAGTGCCCAAGTGGTATAATAATTGTACCTGGTTGTCCTGGTGGTTCCCCTTGTCCTCCTCTCCCCTATTGTAAACACACAGAGCCCGGCCAGGAGCCAGGAGGAAGTGGCAATTGATGCTGCAGAGGAAGGTAGGCAGGTAGGTAGAGCCTCTGCCAGTTGCTTTAAGTGCGGCTGGGGCCTGGCCAGTCATCGGGCGTTTATGGGGCAGCAGTCCTGCCCCCACCCAGCTAAGTCACCACTAATAACAGCATCACTACAGACTACAGCTACCACCGGCTGGCAGCTTGGGCCCGTAGCTGGAGACAGTGCACATGAGAAGGGAGAAGGGAGGGGGGGCTTTTTTCATGCGAGGATGCCCCCCCCCCAAAAAAAAAGTGCCACCCTAGGCCTGGCGTGGGCCTTGTTGGCCTAGGCCAAGACAAGCACTGGATGAGGGTCTAATTCCCTTTACAGATAAAATATCAATCTGCCATCACTATTTTGATGACATGTTCTTGATATGGGAGTGGCCTCTTGACCATATAAAAAAATATTTAAATTATTGTTCCTTACTTGCTTACTTGACCTGGTCAGGGATGTTAAACCAGTTTCTAAATAAACTCAATTTTAACTTTTTCACTTTGTCTTTAACAATGATGTCACACCCAACTACCCTCACATTTTTTGATGTGGAGGTGTGGGTGGGTGCACTGTAGATGGTAGACTAATCGGTAACCTGTTCTATTTTTTTAGTCAGTCAAAACAGTTGCGAGAACGCCTATGTCACGTACCTGATTGGACACTAAAATGACAAGGTTTGTCAGAGCTCCCAGCAGGCTTGAGACAGGAACTCGCTGTGATCAGCAGAGCTGATACAGATGACAGCCGGAAAGGCACTTGAACCATATGTGAGAGCAGAGTCGGGAACAGCAGTGTGGTCACAGTGATAGCCGAGGTCAGCAGCAGGCAGGCAGTGAAGTACCGAATCATAACACAGAGACGTGGTCAAAAACAGAGCCGGGGTCAGGAACTGGCAACAGAGCAGAATCAGGATCCAAGCTCAGGTCAGAGGCAAGTTGGGTCAGCAACAAGGGAACAAACAAAGTAATAGCAGGACACAGGGAACAGCTGAAAGACCAGTCAGCACTGGAGCATGAGCAGGAGCCCCCTTAAATTGTCCGTCTTGCACCAGCATGCATTGAGTGTATGCACGCTTGTGCGCATTCCTGTGCGCATGCACATGCCTAGTCACCTTTCTGCAGATAATTATGCGCATTTCTGTTAACCATTCTGCATGCATGCACATTTCTGTTAGCCAAACGTCTGGAAGTCATTCTCTGACAGCCTAAGTGAAGGAGGCTATAGTCAAAAATGTTTAAAACAGGCCTTTAAGGAGGCCAGGGATCATTCCCGTAGTGATTTACTCTATAAAAGTAAAATCCCAAACCAGGAGCAGACTTCTAGCCTTATCCTCACTTATTCTAAACAGCATCCTCAAATAGGACAAAGAGAGGGCAGATTTACTTAAACTAATGCACTCAGAATCCGGTGCAGCTGTGCATTGTAGCCAATCAGCTTCTAACCTCAGCTTGTTCAATGAAGCTTTGGCAATAAAACCTGGAAGCTGATTGGTTTCTATGCAGAGGTGCACCAGATTTTGCACTGTCCACTTTTAGTAAATGACCTTCATATTGTCAAAACATCGGCATATCCTAATAACAGACCTCGTCATTGGAGGATGATTACCTTCCAGGGATCATCCTCTCGTAAGGGTAGACTTGTACAGCACATAGTCATAATTGGAGGTCCAATATAAGGGATCCCTGTAAAATTAAGGGTACTTTTCGATGCAATACCCTGTTTCCCCGAAAATAAGACCTACCGTGATTGTTGGTGATGGCTGCAATATAAGCCCTACCCCCCAAATAAGCCCTAGTTAAAGTCCTTGTAGGTCTTATTTTCAGGGTAGGGCTTATTTTCGGGGAAACAGGGTAGGTGTAAATATATTAACACCGATGGTGGTTTGAGATGTACAAATGGTGACATTTAGTGAACTGCCACACAGAGAGGATTTTTTATTTGTTATTATGTAGTTTTGGCTGTTTATATGTTGGGAAAACTAAATGACGGTGGTGAAAAAGAATTCATGACCATGTATATGCTATGGGGATAGGCAACCTGTTTCTACCATAGTGGAGACATGTCACTTATGTCCATTAGTATCATGTCCCCAAGTTGTCCACAGTGGACCTCAACCACATCCAGGGATAAAGCATTGCTTTAAAGGGAATTGCGATGGATTCATAAACTTTGTATGCCCTGGGTTGAATGGGTGGCAGGATATTCATTCAAAAATCTTCCGCTATATTGTCCTCACTCATACGTGAGGGTAGGATTATTTTTGTCTGTGATGTTAGTATATGATTCTTGTTAAGTTAGCTTGTACGTTTGTGTTTATAAAGATTCAAATGTGGTTTCGTCATTTTTGTTTTGTCATATTTTGGCATTCATTTCCTGGGTTTCTGTTTTTGTGTCTAGTTTTTGCATCTTTCCCCTTTTTTTTTGGGTGGGGGCTGGGTGTTGGTGAGCCTGGGTCCAACATTGCTTGGCACGTTTTGCCCCTTCCCCCTCAGCTATCAGGGGGGTTGCAGTGGTATGGCGATGTTACAGGAGGCAGTAGCTCCTATTGTGTTTTGTCTTTGGGGGTGCACCTGGGGGTCCCAGGGCCCAGTTCTTCTCCACTTCCAGCCATTGGAGCACATATGGCTCCCAAGATGTCTACTGCATGCTGTCATGCATGTGTGTGACATGAGAGCCCATGCACGACAGGGGATCCACAGAAGGGCGCTTCCAGCACCTCCTAAAAGAGAAGGGTACTGCAGGTAGACGGTCTGGCCAGCAGGCCGCTGCACTGTGGTGTAGTGGCCACTGAAACAGGACTCCCTTTACTATTGGGTTGTATTTAAGTGGCCCTCCATGTGGCATGGCAGACACTGCATGCCCTGGGAGTGGTGGTGGCGTTCAGCAGCATTGTCTTGGTCCTGTGTATCTGTTGACCTTCCAACTTCCAGAGTGAAGTATTATTTTGTATTTGGGAACAAGAGTGTATGTTTAACCCATGTTATTTTGTGTTTTATGTAACTTTAAATGTGTTGTTTGGTTGGATATCCTGTGTTTCACTCCTCCTATGGGCCCCTAGTTGATGTAGCTTAAAGTGTTTGTCTACGGTTAAGTGTTCATTTGGTGCCTCAATTGTTTTAGTCAGTTTTTGTGGGGAGAAATTTCCATTTTATAGTGCGGTTTGTGTTGGTTTTGGCGGGATCAGCGACTGTTTTTTCCTCCACCATTTTTCTGTGGGCTTGTTTGTTGCAATTGCCATTTCGTTTCTGCTGAGTTTTGGTTCTGGGTGGAATTGCTCTGCTTTTGGGCCAGGTTTCAGCCTTTAGTGAGGGTGAGTCATCTTGCAGAAGTTTTAGTGGTCTGACTGCCCAGGGGATATGGGAGTCGAGGGGTATTTCCTCCCATTTTCAATATGGGGGCTTATCCCACCCTTTCCTGGACAAAAGTTTTTTTAGAGATGCTGAAAAAGTCCAGAGGGGGTAGCCATAGCTATTTTTTGTGGAATATTAAGTTTAGGGAAGCCAGGCTCCCCTGCCCCCTCACCCTTCCTGTTCATTGATATGTAAATAAACCAGTTGGAGGGGTTTTTAGAGATCAGCAGTTCTTTGCAGGATGTTTTGTATCAACAGGAAGTTGGTGGGAGGAGCTTGGGGTCTTTTGAAACAAGCATGTGGACAAAGGGACTCTTGTTTGGAAGGTCGATGGATTCATTTTGGTTTTTAAATTGAATTCCAGTTGTTTTGCAAAGTTGTATACTGTAAGTTTAGGGCAGAGAGTAAATGGGAGGCATCCACATTATTGTTGTAACATCTAGGTACAGAGAGAAGCCAAATTGTTCTGTAGAGGAAGCGGGCATAAGTGGCTATGCAGTTTAGTCTGGCGACACAGTGTACGGTCGTACAGCGAATACGCTTGTGTATGCATACACTGTGAGGGGTAGAGACCTAATTTGGGGGGGTGATCTGTAGTTGTTGACTAATCGTTTGGCATAGTTAATAGTTGGTTGTTATTACGGGTATTGCAGTGTAAAAGAGTGCTACTCTGTAGTTCTGTGCCAAAAGTGTTGGGACAACAAGCCATAGAGTTAAATAACGCCTCGGTTAGGGTTTCTAGTTGGGGGACTGAACCAGATATAGTGGTTGCAGTCCGTCAATCCACCATAGAAGAAGGCACCGGGGGGTGCTCTCCTAAATAGGTGTGAGGGTTTCCCTGGATGCAGGGATAATACGATAAACTGATTTGAATGGCCATGGGCAATGGGCACACGTTTGTGTGGTTAAAATTCTCACGCCTTTTTTTCAACTTTGTGTGGATGGCCCATGCAAGGTTTCAAGCTGCTCTAGTGTTTTTCCCATTGTATTTTTTTTTCTTTTGTTAAGAGAGTGAAGGCAGAATTCCGTCTAGATATTTTTTTTTATTTTTGTTTTGGAAACTATGAAATATCTCCCTCACATTTGTATCTAAATGTTTGTCTCATGTTTTAGTCTTCTAATTGTATGTAGCAATATGTTAGAACCCACTGCGGCGGGCCTCCTACACGTTGTGGCAGTTGTTTTTTTGTAGGAACGTGAAACTTTCTACAAACTACACTACGTGAACGTGAAAGAGATACAGAGGGTTTTTGGTTGTCAGTTTTGGGGAATGTCAGTGACAATTTACCAATGTACAGGAATTTTGTATTGGTTGCCTTTCTTTGCAGGTTAAAGATGGATAGAGTAATAACTTTTGTTTATAAGTATCTTTTTCAGGTCCAGTGAGTTTCTGAAGGTGTATGTAGTTAGCTGTACAGCTGCATAAATACACACGCCTAAAAGAGGGTAAAAGTATAAAAGGCTGTTTCATTGTTTTTTTTCTGCACCATTCTAAACCCTGCGTCTCTTCCTCCAGTTTGTAATGAGGAAAAAAAATGTAGGAATAAAGGTAAGAATGACCATTTTCAAACCAACAATACTAACCTTTTTAATTCTAACCAAGTTTGTGACCTAGTAGGATGACATGTTCTACGACTGTCTTTCTTTGATGGAATTTGAATCAGCAACCAGCAGTCCAGTGAAGGAGGCTCCCATCCCATATGCTAAGAACCCTTTTGTCAATGGTTCCAGGTATTACCTACCAGATGGTAAGCCACACACAGGTTCATGGACCACAGTCTGTGAAAAGTGAAAAAGGGTTCATTGAGTTCCCACATGTCTGGGTTATCTCCATAAGAGGTTTGTTTGGAGGTCAACCAGAAACAGGGTTGTACTTTCCTCAGCAGCTGTCGACATTCTCACCTGATGAGGTAGGTGTAGGCACTGCAACGTGAACTTCAAAAGGTCCACCACAGGGTTCATGAGTCCCTCCTGGACCCTGACACAATAACCAGTTTACATTCTTTCCAATCAGGTGACTGGGTCGTTAGCTTGAGGGACGAGACAACTGGATCCACGCCAGCCACTGCAAGAAGCTACTCAACCACACCAAAGAATGAGGAGTATCTTTATTTATATTTTTTAGTTTAGTATATTTTAGCAAGGGTAACGATGAAAAGCATCCCAACTTATTGTTTAAAGTGTATTCTCCAACTAGGTAAGCTAACAGGACCAATTGCTGTGTCTACTCTGAATCTCCACTGAGCTTTAGTACCCCAGAGATGAGAGCATTACATGCTATATATGATGTTCATATTGGTATGAGGAATTTTGAAAAAAACAAGTAAAAAAAATCCAAACAGACACTTGTCAATGGAATTTAACGATACATTTCTAGAGGGTAAAATTTGTTATAGTTTTAATAATAGCACTGGTTCTTGCCAGTTTGGGTATCAGGACAACTAGGTAGTCCACAAGTGTGCTTCAACTTTGGTTTGGTACTTATGCGGGTCTACAGCTTATAAGGTAATTCCCCCTAATGCAAAAGGTTCATGCGTCCGGGTGAAACTCGTCCCAGCATCTTATGTCACGGCCGATCGTGAGAATCTGATAGCGCGAGAGAAGGTAAGAATGGCAGGAAGAGCTAGAAGGGAATTGTTCACCAACCCCGACCAGGTGTGGACATGGTTTCCTGCTTGTACAGGGGGGGGGCTTCAGCTTATGAAATGATTGAACAATTTCTCATCCAGTGTGGATGGGATGCTCAATGTAACTGTTGAAGCTCTCAGGAAGATCCCACAGGAACAATGGCAGATCAAGACCCTTCTATTAAAAGATGGCCCATGATTATCTGTTGGCATCCAAGGGGGGTTTCTGTGAATTCATAGGTAAAGATTGTTGTACCTGGATTGGGGATACTAGTGACAAAGTTCAGGCCCATATGGATAAGGTTAGATCCCTGCAGGGCAAAGCCAGAGCTATAGCTAGTGAAGGTCGGAATCCTTTTAAGGGTCTGGGAATCTTTGGGGATTTTTTAATTTTTCAGTGGATCATGGTTGAAGGAAGTAGGGGTATATATACTTCTGTGCCTCTTCAGTGTAATACCAGCTCTACTTTTGCACTTCCAGCGCTCCCATATTCCAGTCACCAGTTTCTGTACCCAGGGGCTTGTGTCCTTCTATCATGTCAGGTCACTTTGAGGCTAGGTGACAGATACACACCGTTGGGATCAGGAGTGCACCGCAAGGTAGTGGACCCTACGGCTGACTGCTACAGATGGGAGTCAGGGTGGTAAGGAAGGCAGGGCTGCTGGAACACCAACACAGATCCCACCGGGGTTAGAGCGTAAGATTCCCTAGGGTGTGGAGTCTAAGAGCCAGCAGGTGTTCATCATGGTGAGGATGGACTGGGCTGTAACTGGCTCCAGGTCGCGACCCCCAGGGTCCCCCAGCTCACACCCACAGTAGGCAACAGGAGGATAGGGATAGTAAAGGAATAAGCCAAGGTCGGGGCCACAAGCAGACAAGAACACCAGAGTTCACGCCAAAGGTTCAGGGTCACAGGCAAACAGGGATAGTCGGGGAAAGGCCAAAGGTCAGGGTCACGAGCAGACAGGAATAGTTGAGAACACGCCAAGGTCGGTAACAGAAACAAACGTAGAGCACATGGCAGGCAGGAAACAGGAAGCCAAACACACAAAGGTTGATCAGCAGGGCTGGCCTGCAGTGCAGAGGTTAATATAGAGTTCTCTGATAGGAGCTGGGGTGGAGCCATGCTAGAGGAGAGATTATAAAAGCAGTCAGGTGATAGTCAGCTGGTCTCTAGCGATGAACACATGGAGACAGGTAAGCTGACAGAAAAAACTCTATTGCATAACCATGACAGTACCCCCCCTTACGAGGCCTCCCCCTTCCCCACCTGGGACCAGGTTTAGATGGGAACTTCAAATGAAACTTCCTCAACAGACGAGGTGCAAAGACCTCAGAAGCCGCGATCCACAACCTCTCCTCAGGACCAAACCCTTTCCAATGCACAAGGTACTGGAGAATGCCTCTACAGAGTCGGTAATCCAAAATTTGGCTAACCTCATACTCCTGATTATCCTCAGAGACCGGTGCTGCTGTAGAGAGAGGACGAGAGAACTTTTTGAGGACTAAAGGCTTCAGAAAAGCAACATGGAAGGAGTCAGAGTTTTTGAGGCTTTTGTAAATCTGGAGCTTGAAACAAACCAGAGTCAGTTTAGAAGTTTTGGTGTACGGACCAATGAATCTTGGGGCAAATTTGAGAGAAGGAACCCGGAGTCTGATGTTCCTGGTGGAGAGCCAGACTTTGTCTCCTGGCTGAAGAGAAGGCGGCTTACGCCTACGACGGTCAACAAGAACGTCCGCCCACATGGAATTGAATGATTCCTGAACAGTAGCCAAAGCTGGAATGTCGGAAGAACAGGTCATAGGAAGAAGAAGTTGAGGGTGTCTTCCATAAACAGTGACAAAGGGTGTTTTCTGAGAACTGACGTTAACATGATTATTGTGGTAGAACTCTGCCCAAGGGAGTAGTGATGCCCAATCTTCATGATGAGCCGAGACCAAGGTATGGAGAAAAACCTCTAACTCCTGATTTGGCCATTGGATTGGGGATGGTAAGAAGAGGTAAAATCCAAAGTAATGTTGAGGGATTTGAAAAAGGATCTCCAAAAACGATAAGTAAACTGAACACCCCTGTCCGAAACAACATGGGAAGGAACACTATGAAGGCGGAAAATCTCTCGTACAAAAATGGGAACCAAGGCAGGAGCAGAAGGGAGACCAGGAAGCGGAACAAAATGAGCCATCTTTGAGAACCAAACGATTACCACCCAAATGGCCGTATTATTCTCCGACAGTGGAAGATCTGTGATAAAATCCATGGCGATGTGAGACCAGGGCTCCTTAGGAATGGGCAAGGGCATGAGAAGACCAGCAGGGGCTTGTGTGGAATATTTAGACTGAGCACAGACATGACAAGCCTGAACGTACTCTTTAACATCCAAGCGGAGATTAGGCCACCAGTACACTGATGAGCAGGAAGGATCGGAGGAATCCAGCATGACCTGCCACCTTGGAATCATGTCCCCAATGAAGGATCTTAGCTCTTAGCTCCGTGGGAACAAAGGTCTTGCCAGGAGGAATTTTTGATTCCAGGGTGGTAGAATGGGCAACAATGCATGAGGTCAGAATGATCGGCACAGGATCAGGGGTGGACTCCTCGTCCAAAGTGTCAAATGACCTAGAGCAGGGGTCCTCAAACTATGGCCCGCGGGCCACATGCAGCCTGCCGAGGACATTTATGCGGCCCACCCCACCCAGGGCCGGATTCCCGACAGGCCAGGCCTCGGGGGCTGGCCAGTTGTAACACAGCGGGAGACTGCTTTGTCACGGAGCTCACTGTTAAAAGTTTGGGCGCGCTGTGATAAAAGTCGCACCCTCCTCCTAGACCAGCTCATGTGATAGAGGCAGTGTTCTGTCTATCACACAAGCTGGTCTAGGTAGGAAGAGGGTGGGACTTTTATCACAGCGCACCCAAACTTTTCACAGTGAGCCATGACACAGCAGCAGGAGATGCCCGATGTGCACACACACTGACTGGTGAGACATTGTTTGGTAAAGTAAGGCTGTGAGGGGGGCTTGCAATGATGGTGAGGGGGGCTTGCAATGATGGTGAGGGGGGGCTGCACTGATGGTGAATCAGGCACTGATTGGGCTGGGTTGGCAAGCATTGATGGGCACTGATCAGACTGCATTGATGGGCAGTGCAGTCTGTATGTCTCTGTGTGGGCAAAGTTATTGCTGGTATATTGTTCTTGTAGCGCTGGATAGATAGATAGATAGATAGATAGATAGATAGATAGATAGATAGATAGATAGATAGATAGATAGATAGATAGATAGATAGATAGATATTGGTATTTTACTAATAGAAATTTGGAATCCCTAGGAAACAATGATGTCAAGAAAAAGAAAAATTGACTCGGAGTGTAGGATATTCAAAGAACAGTGGACTTATGATTACTTTTTCATGTAGTACAAGGAAAGAGCTGTGTGTCTCATATGCCGGAATATAGTGTCTGTGTTCAAAGAATACAATTTGCGTCGACACTATCACACTCAACATAAAGATAAATATGATTGTTTGGTCGGAGAAGTGAGAAAAGATAAAATATTAAAACTGAAAAATACATTGACAACTCAGCAAAATACTTTTGTGAAGCAGAAGCAGCTAAATATTTAATCACTGCGAGCAAGTTTTCAAGTTGCCAAGCTAATAGCGTGCACTGGCAGACCATTCGTGGAGGGAGAATTTGTTAAAGAATGCCTTCTTTCTGTTGCCAAAGAGATGTGTCCAGAGAAGGCTGATTTATTTAGTACAATGAGTCTTTCAGGACCTACAATTACACGAAGGATTGAAGAAATGGGAGACAATTTGCATCAGCATTTGCAAAACTCCGCAGAAAAAAAAAGTTCCTATTTTTCCTTGGCACTCGACAAAAGCAATGATGTTCGTGATTCTGCACAACTTCTAATTTTTATTCGTGGGACGAATGACTATTTCGAAGTCACAGAAGAGCTTGCTGCACTGCAAAGCATCAAAGGAACAACTACAGGAGAGGATATCTATGAAAAGGTTTGCCAAACTGTGAATGGTTTGGAGCTGGACTGGGCTAAACTAGCCAGTGTGACAACTGAAGGTGCTCCTAGCATGGTACCATTTTCATCCAATAGCCATACACTGCCTCATCCACCAACAAACGCTGTGTAGTAAATCACTGAAGTGGGACTCTGTTATAAAAATTGTGGTATCTTGTGTTAACTTCATTAGAGCTCACGCACTAAATCACAGACAATTTCAGGAATTTCTGTCTGAGCTAAATGTTGCCTATGAAGATGTTCTGTACGACACAGAAGTCCGTTGGCTGAGTCGAGGGAGAGTTTTGATACGTTTCTATGACCTACTTCCACAAAATACAGATTTTCTGCTTTCAAAAAACAAAGAAGTACCAGAGCTCATTGATGCAGAATAGAAATGGCACCTTGCCTTTCTGACAGATGTAACAGAGCTACTCAACAGTTTCAACGTGCAACTTCAAGGAAAGGGGAAGCTCATTTGTGATATGCAATCACATGTGAAAGCATTTGAAGTAAAATTAGGCCTCCTCATCAAACACGTGAAGGAGGAAAACTTCTGCCATCTCCCCACAACTCAAAACCTGTTAGCGGAAAAACCATTGGTTGCATTCCCAAACAAAACATGTATGGATTCACTGGAAAAGTTGCAAAAGGAGTTCCAATGTAGATTTAAAGATCTTCATCTCCATGAACAGGACATACAGCTTTTCCGTAACCCATTTTCTATTGACATTGAAAATGTGGATACAGTTCACCAAATGGTACTGGCTGAACTGCAGAATTGTGACTCTCTGAAAGATGCATTCAAGTCAAGCAGCCTTCCTAATTTCTATGCATCTCTCCCCTCTGAGACATGTCCTAATCTCAGGAAACATGCACTCAAAATGGCAACCATCTTTGGCAGCACTTATGTCTGTGAACAGACTTTTTCCAGAATGAAACATCTGAAATCTCCAACCAGATCTAGACTGACTCATGCACACTTGCATCACTTGTTACGACAAGCAGTGACGAATATGGAACCGGACATTGACCATCTCATTAGCCAAAAGTGTGCCATAATTCCCATTGAAATACTGGTAAGTTTGTTTATTTAACTTTACTTGTTCTTCATTTTAAATATTGTATCTGTTCCCGTTTTGTGTTTTCACTTCAAAATAAGATATGTGCAGTGTGCATAGGAATTTGTTCATAGTTTTTTTTTTTTAAACTATAGTCCGGCCCTCTAACGGTCTGAGGGACAGTGAACTGGCCCCCTGTTTAAAAAGTTTGAGGACCTCTGACCTAGAGAGTGCATCAGCCCGACTGTTGCAGGAACCAGGCTTGTACGTAATCGTGAATTTAAAACGAGAAAAGAAGAGACTCCACCTGGCCTGTCTGAGGTTTAGACGTTTAGCATTCTGTAGGTATTGTAGATTCTTGTGATCAGTAAAGATCGTTATGGAGTGAGGAGAACCCTACAAGAGATTACACCACTCCTCCAACGCCAATTTAATTCCGAGAAGTTCCCGATCACCAAAGGCATAATTTCTCTCTGCCTGAGAAAATTTTTTGGAGAAGAACGCACATGGTTGACGTCTCTTCTCAAAGAACTGAAGAAGCACAGCTCCCACCCCCATCGAAGAAGCGTCTACTTCAATAAAAAATGGGTCCCCAGGATTTGGTCTTCTCAAGAGAGGTCCAGAAACAAAGGCCTGTTTCAGATCGTGAAATGCAGAGACAGCCTCGGGAGGCCAGTCTTTGGCATTCGCGCCCTTCTTGGTCAAAGCGATAATAGGCGCGGCAATGGAAGAGTAATTACTTATGAACTGCCTATAATAATTTGTGAAGCCAAGAAAGTGCTGTGTGGCCTTGAGGCTAGCAGGAAGGGGCCAGTTGGTAATGGCCGAGACCTTTCCAGGATCCATGCGAAGACCCAAACTATATACAAAACATCCCAGAAACAGGACCTCAGGACATTCAAAGAAACATTTCTCCAGCTTGGCATAGAGATTATTCTCTCTAAGGCGCTGAAGTACGGTGCAGACATGGTTTCTGTGAGCAAGCAGATTTTCAGAAAAGATGAGAATGTCATCCAGATAGATGACAACAAACTGGTACAGTAGATCCCTGAAGATTTCATTGACAAAGTTCTGGAACACAGCTGGAGCATTACACAAACCAAAAGGCATAACCAGGTATTCGTAATGCCCGTCCCTAGTGTTAAATGCAGTCTTCCATTCATCACCTTCCCGTATTCGAATGAGATTGTATGCACCTCTGAGATCCAACTTGGTGAAAATGGAAGCCCCCTTCAACCTGTTGAAAAGCTCAGATATTAGAGGTAAGGGGTATCGGTTTTTGATAGTCACTGCGTTCAAACCTCGATAGTCGATGCAGGGTCTGAGGGTACCATCCTTCTTGGCAACGAAAATGAACCCTGCTCCTGCAGGCGATGAGGATTTCCAGATGAAACCTCTCTCCAGATTCTCGGCGACATACTCAGACATGGCCTGGGTCTCTGGAATGGACAGAGGGTAGGTACGACCCCTGGGCAGAGTTGCTCCAGAGATAAGGTCAATGGCACAGTCAAAAGATCTGTGGGGAGGAAGCACCTCAGCAGACTTCCTACAAAACACATCCCGGTAATCGCTGTATGCCACATGAAGATCAGAAGATATGGATGTGTTAGCAATGGGAAGTCTCTCCTTGGGGGCCACCTTGAGAAGACAGGACGAAAAATACGAAGGACCCCAAGCCAGGATCTGCCCAGAGACCCAGTCCACATGTGGAGAGTGGAGCTGTAGCCAAGGAAGGCTCAATACAATGGGGGTAGAGGCCTTGGGTAGAATGAGGAAGGAAATCCACTCCTGGTGGAGAATCCCTACCGACATCCTAATAGGTAGCGTCTGGAAATGGATAGGGCCCCCTGGGAGCACAGTGCCATCAATTGCCGAGACTACCAGTGGTGTAGCTAGGGGGAAAAGGGTAAGCTTCATAGAAGAAGCAGTTCTCCAGTCCATAAAATTGCCGGCAGCCCCGGAGTCCAGATATGCTAGGACCGATTGGGGAGAAGTGCCTACATGGAGGAACACCGGAAGAAGAAGGTGATGTTTCTGGGTCCAATACTCCACCTTCTAAATGTATTAGACCCGAGAGTTTCCCGGACGAAGCGAGCAGGAGTCACGAAAATGACCCTTGCCCCCACAATAAAGACACAAGCCTAGAGTTCTGCGTCTAGCACGTTCTTCGAGGGTTAGTCTGGTCCGGCCCAGCTGCATAGGTTGCTAAGCAGGCAGTGGATGCTCCACAGGGTGACAGGGGAAGAGTTCAGGCTGACTAGGACCTAGGGAGTGCTGGCGTCTTTTTTCTAGGGATCTCTCCTGGAAACGAATGTCAATCTGATTGCACAAGGAAATTACATCGTCCAGACCGGCGGGGATGGCTCTTCCTGCTAATTCGTCCTTTACTCGGTCAGAGAGGCCATGTAAAAAGGTTACGACCAGGGCCTCATTGTTCCAGCTCAATTCAGCTGTGAAGATACGGAACTGAAGCGCATATTGTCCCACTGAACAAGATTCTTGGCGAAAGCGTAAAAGGGCACTAGCTGTTGAAGAAACCCGAGCTGGCTCTTCGAAGATATTACGAAAGAGCTTCAAGAAGTCGAACAGGCTGGAAACCACCGGTCATTCTTCTCCCACAGGGGGGGCAGCCCAGGCTAAAGCTTCACCGGAGAGGAGGGAAATTATATACGCTACCTTAGCCCGATCAGACAGAAAGTTTTGAGGCTGGAGCTCAAAATGAATGGTGCATTGGCTGAGGAAGCCCCTGCAGGCCTTGGAGTCCGCAGAGAAATGGGACAGAGCTGGCAGTAATAATGAATGCATGGCTGCAACTGGTGCGATAGGTGCAGCTGCTGATTGTACTTGAGGCTGCAGGTTCGGGTTTCCCAAGGAGGCCTGGAGCTGCTCGAAGCAGGAAGCCAGATCTTGAAGGAATCACATCACCTGAGTCTGATTAGATTCCTGGGTCTCGAGTCTGCGAACTATGCCCTGCAATGGATCGGCTGCAGGAAGTGACACGTCAGCCGGGTCCATGGCTGATCAAACTGTCAGGTTACCTTAAGGCTAGGTGACAGATGCACACCATTGGGATCAGGATTGCACCACAAGGTAGTGGACCCTACGGCTGACTGCTGCAATGGGAGTCAGAGTGGTAAGGAAGGCAGGGCCGCTGGAAGAACACAAACATGGATCCCACCGGGGTTAGAGCGTAAGATTCCCTAGGGCGCGGAGTCTAAGAGCCAGCAGGTGTTCACCAGAGCCTCTAGTGGTGAGGATGGACTGGGCTGCAACTGGCTCCAGGTCGTGACCCCCAGGGTCCCCCAGCTCACACCCACAGTAGGCAACAGGAGGATAGGGATAGTAAGGGAATAAGCCAAGGTCGGAGCCACAAGCAGACAAGGACAACAGAGTTCACGCCAAAGGTTCAGGGTCAAGGGCAAACAGGGATAGTCTGGGACACGGCAAAGGTCAGGGTCACGAGCAGACAGGAATAGTTGAGAACACGCGAAGGTCGGTAAGAGAAACAAACGTAGAGCACACGGCAGGCAGGAAACAGGAAGCCAAATACACAAAGGTTGATCAGCAGGGCTGGCCTGCAGTGCAGAGGTTAATATAGAGTTCTCTGATAGGAGCTGGGGTGGAGCCATGCTAGAGGAGAGATTATAAAAGCAGTCAGGTGAGAGTCAGCTGGTCTCTAAAGATGACAGTGTCTCAACATCAAGGGACGCTCAGATGGAAATTGCGCAAGAGGCCGCCCTCATCATCTCAGGCTTCTCATACGAGTACAGTGCTGTGAAAAAGTATTTGCCTCCTTCCTGATTTTTTGGCATATTTGTCACACTTAAATGATTCTGATCATCAAACAAATTTTAATATTACACAAAGATAACCCAAGTACATACAAAATGCAGTTTTTAAATGATGATTTCATTTATTAAGGGCAAAAAGCTGTCCAAAACTGCCTGGTCCAATGTGAAAAAGTAATTGCCCCTCTAAACCTAATCACTGGTTGTGCCACCCTTGGCGGCAACAACTGCAATCAAGCGTTTGCGATAACTGGCAATGAGTCTTTCACATCTCTGTGGAGGAATTTTGGCCCACTCTTCCTTGCAGAATGATTTTAAATTAGCCACATTAGCTTAAGGTGATGCCACAGGATCTCAATTGGATTTAAAGTGTTTGTAACCCTAAAAAAAAAAAAAAAAAAAAAAAAAGAGATCCTGTTCCCTCGTAGCAGGTTAAATAGCTCAGTGCTTGTGCTATTCCATCAAGTCCAACCTATGTGTGTGATTATATGTCAGTATTACATTGTATATCCCTGTATGTTGTGGTCGTTTGGGTGCTTATCTAATAGTTTCTTGAAACTATCGATGCTCCCCGCTGAGACCACCGCCTGTGGAAGGGAATTCCACATCCTTGCCGCTCTTACAGTAAAGAACCCTCTACGTAGTTTAAGGTTAAACATCTTATCTTCTAATTTTAATGAGTGGCCACGTGTCTTGTTAAACTCCCTTCCGCAAAAAAGATTTATCCATATTGTGGGGTCACCAGTACGGTATTTGTAAATTGAAATCATATCCCCTCTCAAGCGTCTATTCTCCAGAGAGAATAAGTTCAGTGCTTGCAAACTTTGATCATAACTAATATCCTCCAGTCCCTTTATTAGCTTTGTTGCCCTTCTCTGTACTCGCTCCATTTCCAGTACATCCTTCCTGAGGACTGGTGCCCAGAACTGGACAGCATACTCTAGGTGAAGCCAGACCAGAACCTTGTAGAGTGGGAGAATCATCATTTTATCTCTGGAATTAATCCCCTTTTTAATGCATGCCAATATTCAGTTTTCTTTGTTGCTTGGCATTGCATGCCATGGCTGAGCCTGTCATCTACTAGGACCCCCAGGTCCTTTTACATCTTAGATTCCCCCAGAGGTTCTCCCCCACTGTATAGATTTCATTCATATTTTGACCAATAAAAATGCATTATTTTACATTTTTCCACATTAAACCTTATTTGCCATGTAGTTGCCCACCCCATTAATTTGTTCAGATCTTCTTGCAAGATTTCCACATCCTACGGAGAAGTTATTGCCCTGCTTAGCTTAGTACCGTCCGCAAATACAGAGATTGAACCGTTTATCCCATCCTCCAAGTTCTTTATGAACAAATTAAATAGGATTGGTCCCAGCACAGAACCCTGGGGGACCCCACTTCTCACCCCTGACCATTATGGGTACTCCCTATTTATCACCACCCTCTGAACTCGCCCTTGTAGCCAGTTTTCAATCTATGTACTCACCCTATGGTCCATGCCAACAGTCCTTACTTTGTACAGTAAATGTTTATGGGGAACTGTGTCAAATGCTTTTGCAAAATCCAGATACACCACATCTACAGGCCTTCCTTTATCTAGATGGCAGCTCACCTCCTCATAGAAGGTTAATAGATTGCTTTGGCAAGAACGATTCTTCATGAATCCATGCTGATTACTGTTAATGATACCATTTTTGATACTGGTTTGTAATTCCCAGGGATGTATTTTTGCCCTTTTTTAAATATTGGTGCTACATTGGCTTTTCTTCAATCAGCTGGTACCATTCCCATTAGTAGACTGCCAGTAAAAATTAGGAACAATGGTCTGGCAATTACTTGACTGAGTTCCCTAAAGACCCTCGGGTGCAGGCCATCTTGTCCCAGTGACTTATGTTACGTTTTCCAAGTCTATCTCTAATTCTGTCCTCTGTTAGCCATGAGGGTGCTTCCTGTGATGTGTCATGAGGATAAACACTGCAGTTTTGGATACTGAAACCAGATTCCTTCGTGAAGACTGAGGAGAAGAATAAATTCAATACCTTCTCCATCTCCCCATCCTTTGTAGCCAGGTGTCCTTCCTCATTCTTTATGGGGCCAAAATGGTCTGTCCTATCTTTTTTACTGTTTATATACTTAAAGAATTTTTTGGGATTTTTTTTTGCTCTCCTCTGCTCTGTGTCTTTCGTGTTCTATCTTAGCCGCCCTAATTACACCCTTACATTTATTGTTGCATTCTTTGTAAAGTCTGAATGCTGATGATGATTCCTTAGCCTTGTATTTTTGAAGGCCTTCTCCTTTGCTTTTATATGCATTTTTACATTGGAGTTAAGCCATCCAGGATTTTTGTTCACTTGTTTAAATTTATTTCCCAGTGGGATGCACTGGCTTATGCCCTTATTTAATATGCTCTTAAAGCAAACCCATCTCTCCTACGTGTGCTTTGTTTCTTAAGATTCTATCCCAATTTATATCTTCTAGCAAGGTTCGTAGTTTAGGGAAGTTGGCTCTTTTGAAATTCAGTGTCTTTGTACTCCCCTTATGTTTCCTATTTGTGTGATTTATACCGAAGCTAACTGACCTTTGATAGATGTTTCCTAAATTGCCCCTTATTTTCACATCCATGATCAGGTCTGTATTGTTTGTAATCAGTAGGTCTAGTAACGCTTTGTTTCTAGTTGGTGTGCGTCTACCATCTGACCCAGGAAATTGCCCTGCAAGACATTTAGGAACTGGTGAGCCTTAGAAGAATGCACGGTTCCTTCCGCCCAGTCTATGACTGGATAATTAAGATCCCCCCTTATGATGAAACTTCCCATTCTTCCTGATAATCCAGAATGTGATAGGAGGTCCCCCTCCCCCTCCTCCTTCAGGTTAGGGGGCCTATAGCATACTTTGGAGCTCTACCCATAAGGATTCCACCTCCTCCCTAGCTCCCTTAGTAATGTCATCTCTCACATTCACTTGTACATTATTCTTGATATACAGGCCTACCCCTCCCCTTTTTTTTTACCCTCTTCATCCCTGCGATAAAGGGAATACCCTTGAATGGTTGCTAGCCAATCATGAGAGCTGTTGAACAAAGTCTCTGAAATTCCCACAAAATCTAAATCCTTCTCATACAACAGTATCTCTAGTTCTTCCATCTAGTCCACCAGGCTCCTGGCATTGGTGAACATGCCACGTAGTTTAAACCGGTCCCATACTGTCCTCTAATTGGGTGTTCCAAGATTGCAAATAGGACTTGTTACTATACTTACCTTGGGTTTGTGTGCTTTAGTCAACCTACCACTAATGCCTCCAATACTACCCTCTGGAATATGTTCCGCGCTGACTATCTCTACCCTTGAAGCCTCCCCACCGTCGCCTAGTTTAAAAGCCCCTCTAACTTTTTGGCCATCTTCACTCCCAGCAGATCTGCACCCTCCTCATTTTGGTGCAGTCCATCCCTTCTATCGAATTGGTGACCGTCTGAGTAGCTGGCCGTAAAGTTAAAGAAAGCTTACTGCTAGCTCCTTTGTTCTATCCAGCCATCTTACACTCTATACATGTTTGTATAAAACTATGCCTCTAAATACCATATCTCAGATCTTTTCTGGCCAGTCACGTCACAACCGGCCGCTCTCCTCCCCCGATCTAAGGGCTACAGCGGGAGGGGCCGAGATCCCCCTCTGACGTCAGCTGGGGAGGTCACATGATTACTGTGCTGTCTGCACAGCCCCTCCCACTGTAGCCCTTGGATTTGGGGAGGAGAGCAGCTGTAGGTCACGTGACCAGCCAGAGAAGAGCTGAGATAAGTTATTTAGAGGCATTGTTTTATACAAGCATGTACACTGTGTAGGGTAGCTTGATAGAGCAGAGGGGCTGGCAGTAATATTTCTTTGAGTTTACAATCACATTAAGTCTGAATTTTGACTAGGCCACTCCAAAACCTTCATTTTGTTTTGTTTTTTGAGCCATTCAGGAGGTGGACATGTTGGTGTGTTTCAGATCATTGTCCTTCTGCATAACCCAAGTGTGCTTGAGCTTGAGGTCAGGAACTGATGGCCCGACATTCTCCTTCAGGATCTTCTGGCAGAGCGCAGAATTCATGGTTCCATCAATGATGACAAGTCGTCCAGGTCCTGAAGCTGCAAAACAGCCCCAGACCATCACACAACCACCACCATGTGTGACTGTTGGAATGATGTTCTTTTTATGAAATGCTGTGTTAGATTTACACCACATGTAATGGGACGCACACCTTCCAAAGAGTTCAACCTTTGTCTCATCAGTCCCCAGAATATTTGCCCAAAAGTCTTGGGGATTATCCAGATGTTTTGTGTTCTTTTTGGTCAGCGGTGGCTTTGGCCTTGGAACTCTCCCATGGACACCATTTTCGCCCAGTCTCTTTTTATATTGTTGAATCATGGACACTGACCTTACCTGAGGCAAGTGAGGCCTGCAGTTCTTTAGATGTTTTGGATTTTATCATCTTGTCAGGGCTGGGCTCAGCCCTTCCTTCTCAGAGCAGGCCACTCAGCTGTCGGTTAATTGCCAGCTCCAATCTTTTCCACAGTGACTCACCTGGTGATGATATCTTGTTCGTCAGTCCTGCTGGTTACTTAAGCTGTTTAGTTCAGTTGCCCTCTGCCTTCACCTTCGCCTTGGTCAACATATCCAGAGACTCTCTCCTGTGTGCCTGTTGAAAACTTGCTTGGCTGATGTCCCTTCTCGTTCCCGATCCTGCTTGCTGTTCCACTACGCTGATTCTCCGGTTTCCTGATTTTCTGGCCTGTCCTGAAGTACACTGATCTCTAGCTTCCTGACGTCCTGGCTTGTCTGACTATCTGTTCCAGGTACCGAACTCTGGCTATAATTTGACTACGTTGCTCTGTTTACCTTTTCCTATTATTATTAAAGAAGTGTGATTTTAACTGCACTTCTGTCTCGGTCTGATTCATGGTTTCTGACACATCTCCTGGATGAGTGGTTGTGCTTTTGGAGTAATTTTGGTCGGCTGGCCACTCCTGGGAAGGCTCACCACTGTTCCAAGTTTGCTCCATTTGTAGATAATGGCTCTAACCATGGTTTGCTGGAGTCCCGAAGCCTTAGAAATGACTTTGTAACCCTTTCCAGACAATACAAGTCAATTACATTTTTCTCATCTGTTCTTGAATTTTTTTAGATTGCGGCATGATGTGTTGCTTTTTTAAATCTTTTAGCATGCTTCACTTTGTCAGACAATTTTTATTCAAGTGATTTCTTGATTCAACAGGTCTGGCAGTAATCAGGCCTGGGTATGGGAAGTGAAATTTAACTTTCCAAAAAAATGTGGTTAATCACAGTTCATTCATGCATTAGCAATTACTTTTTCTCATATGGCCAGGCAAGTTTGGACAGCGTTTTTCCCTTAATAGATTAAATCATCATTTAAAAACTGCATTTTGTACTTATTCAGGTTATCTTTGTGTAATATTAAAATTTGTTTGATGATCTGAATCATAAGTGTGACAAATATGCAAAAACAAAAAAAGGTGCTGTCAATGAAATAATATTTTTCATAGAGGATCTAAAAAAGGGACAGCCAGGGAGGAGAGCAAAACAAAGAGATTTGGTTTCAAAAGAAGTTGCTAGGTAGACTAATAATAGTCACAGAACTGGATACACTTCCCTTTTTTTGTGGTCACTTTTAAAAAGAATTTGATGATCTCCTCTTCACAGGTTTAGAACAGAAGACCGGTGCAGTCCCAGAAGACGGAGAATGCAGAGCAAGGGGAATCACGTGCATCCTCAGCGTAAAACAAGGAAAAGGGAAGATCTGGAGATGGAGCTGAGTAAGATTTAAATGTTTAATTTTCACTGAGTGAGATGGTAAATATGTCAGGTGTATCTAAAAGCATTTTTTTTAGTTTTATGGGGAATAGGGATGAGATTTTAAAAATGCCCAATAATAATTTTGCAGATAATTTCCAGAATTTAAGATTTAGGTGCACTCACAGAGGATGAATTTTGGCTCCCACCCATAATACCCTGTGTACTTTTCAAACCTGGCCAACAAACTCACAACAGTAAATAATGGGGAAGAAAGGGGGGAAATTAGGATGATGCCAGCCACCCCAAAATGGTACCAGAACTTTTTGGTCTTTCCTGGGTGACCTGGACCTCTATGGCAGGTGTCAGGAAATGAGATGAGCGAACATCCATTCAGTGATTGTCCCTCTGAAGAATAAACCTGGATGCACTCATTTCCGGGTTTAGAACTGTCAATCTCCAGCCTTCCTTATAATGCTCATTTAGCTTCATAAGAGGACAGAGGTGACCAGTGCCAGGACAAGGTTATCCAGTGCCCAGGGCAAAGATGGCAAACTGCCTCCCCATGCAAATGTGTACTCAAACGTTCAAACTTCAGGCACCCACTGAGAATGAAGGCAGCTTCTCCCTCTTTCTTTTTTCGGTTATGTAATATATAACATCTAAAGAGGGGACATGAAGAAGGGCAGTCTGCCCTCACTCCCCAGTGGCACTGCGCTGAGACTGAGCGGGTGTCCACTCTCTCCTGTCCACAGTAGGGTGCTACTGGAGAGAGTAGAGAGATAAATCCTCCCTCCAGGAGCCATTGAGGCACTTGCACCTTCTGGTGGGAGTGACAGTGAAGTCACTCCTCTCATCAGGGGCATTGCTAGATGTATGAAAGACCTGAGGCACCCATGGGCACATTGAGTGTCATAAAGAGGTGATGTGCATAGTGTGGTAGGTATGGCCAAATTGCTGTAACAGTGGCAAGGGCTTAAAGGTGTATGGTTAAATAAAATATGAACCTACTCTATTCTAAGTAATGAGTGCATAACATACAGTGCAAGGGTCAGGAGCATAGTTGCCAACATTCTCAACAAATTTTTAGGGACACTTTTTTTGTGTGTAGGTGGAGTATTATTTTAAGCAGGTGTGGGGCATTCATTTGTGGGCATGATTTAGCAGGATTGGGGAAATGACCGCCGCAAAAAATGGGTGGATTTATAAGTACAATAAATATTGGGTGTGGCTTAAAGGTGGTGTGGTTAGAGTCTGAAATGACTTACATCAGTGGTTTTCAACTGGGGTTCTATACTGTTCCCTCCTGGCCCCCTATACTATTCTATCCTGGCCCCCTATGTTATATTGTTCCCTCCAGCCCCCTGTGCTATACTGTTCCCCCATGGCCCCCCATACTGTTCCTCCCTTGCCCCCTATACTGTTCTCTCCTGGCCCCCTGTGCTATACTGTTTCCTCATGGTCTCCCTATACTGTTCTCTCCTGGCCCCCTGTGCTATACTGTTTCTTCATGGCATCCCTATACTGATCTCTCCTTGCTCCCTTTTACTGTTCTCTCCTGGCCCCCCATTACTGTTTCCTTACTGGTCCCCTTATACTTTTCTCTCTTGGTCCCCCTATACTGTTCCCTCCTGGCCCCCTATTACTGTTCTCTTCTGGTCCCCCTATTACTGTTCTCTTCTGGCCCCCCATTACCGTTTCCTCCTGGTCCCCCATTATTGTTCTCTCCTGGCCCCCAATTGGTATCATCATTTGGACCAGTCAAACTTTGATCCCTGTTGTTCTCTCTGTAATAAGCAATAGAGCCTCTGGCTCTTCCTCTCTCCTGCTGCCCCCCTCATCCTATACACTGACATACACTAGGCAGAACTCATTTGCACAGCAGCCTGCAACAAAAGGGAGAGATTTGCAAGGAGGGATCATAGAAGACAGAGGTAACATCACCTACCTGCTCTGTGCACTCAGTCAGCCGCTCGACCCCTATCCACATCCATTTAAGAGCGGAACAGTCTATACAGGAAGTTCAGGGTGGCATGGTAACCATTCACTTCCTGGGGAACCCAACTCCACTCACCCTCTCTTCCCATTCCCCACTCTTTCCTTAGCCTTGGCTCCCCTTACCCTCCCACCAGGCCCCACTCTCAGCCACAGTTAGACTTAGCAATATTTTAACTCTGGACGGTTCCGCAGCCTGCTCCTACCTCACACATGCTGCACCTGCCCAGACTAAAGGTGCACTGGCACGATCTTCTCACAGTATGATTGGGTGGGACTCCTGAGGAGGTATGGCCAACATGCCCCCTCACGAGTCCCACCCAATCACACTGCGAGGCAGGCTCCATCTGACTTCCTCTCAGCAGAATCCCTAATACTGAGTAGGGCTGGGCCAAACACCCCCCGGTTTGGTTCGCACCAGAACACCACAAACAGGCAAAAAGTTCTAGCAAACATGCAATTTTTCAGGAGCAATGATTAAAGTAAAACAATAAAAATGAAATATTCCTTTAAATATCGTGCTGGGGGGGTCCCTTTAGTCTGCATGTAAAGTGGCGCATCTGTGTGATGTGTAGAACATGCCACAGCAAAATTAAATTTCTAAAGGAAAAAATGTCATTCAAACTTGCTTGCGGCTATAATGTATTGCCGGCTACCGGCAATATAGATGAAAAATCAATGAAAAAAATGATGTCCTTTGGGTCTGGTATGGATTTTAAGGGGAACTCCACTCCAAAATTAAGAAAAAAATTGTCGTGGGGTCCCCTTCAAAATAAATACCAGTCCCTTATCCGAGCATGGAGCCTAGAGGTCAGGATATGGGGGTACGAGTAAGCCCCCCCTCCTGAACCATACCAGGCCACATGCCCTCAACATTAGGGGGGGTGCTTTGGGGCATGTTGACGGGGACAATGGCCTCTTCCTGACAACCCTGGCCAGTGATTGTCGGGGTCTGCGGGTGGTGGGCTTATTGGAATCTGGAAGCCCCCAGATCCTGGCTCCCCCTATGTGTTTTTGACAATTCCTTTATTATAAAAAAAAGTTTCCTGAAATGTAAATCCATCGTCAATCACGCCGGCCGATGGACCATGGGAGGCCTCCCGGCAACGGCTGTCTTTTCGCTTTGACAGCTCTTATGCCCCGTACACACGGTCGGACTTTGTTCGGACATTCCGACAACAAAATCCATGGATTTTTTCCGACGGATGTTGGCTCAAACTTGTCTTGCATACACACGGTCACACAAAGTTGTCGGAAAATCCGATCGTTCTGAACGCGTTGACGTAAAACACGTATGTCGGGACTATAAACGGGGCAGTGGCCAATAGCTTTCATCTCTTTATTTATTCTGAGCATGCGTGGCACTTTGTCCGTCGGATTTGTGTACACACGATCGGAATTTCCGACAACGGATTTTATGGTCGGAAAATTTTATATCCTGCTCTCAAACTTTGTGTGTTGGAAAATCCGATGGAAAATGTCCGATGGAGCCCACACACGGTCGGAATTTCCGACAACACGCTCCGATCGGACATTTTCCATTGGAAAATCCGACCGTGTGTACGGGGCATTACAGTACCTGACCGCGAGATTGTGCTTCCAGTGCGATACCATCCCCCCTCCTGAGCCGTACCAGGCCGCATGCCCTCAACATGGGGGGTGAGTGCCTTGGGGGAGGGGGGCACCCTGCGGCCCCCCCCCTCCCCAAAGCACCTTGTCCCCATGTTGGTGAGGACAAGTGCCTCTTCCCGACAACCCTGGCCGTTGGGTGTCGGGGTCTGCGGGCGGGGGACTTATCGGAATCTGGGAGCCCCCCTTTAATAAGGGGGCCCCCAGATCCCAGCCCCCCACCCTATGTGAATGAGTATGGGGTACATGGTACCCCTACCCATTCACCTAGGGAAATAAAAGTGTCAATAAAAAAAATCACAGTACACAGATTTTAAGAATAATTTATTAGGCAGCTCCGGGGTCTTCTTCCGACTTCGGGGGGTCTCCTTCCGACTTCTCCCGGTGTTCAGCCTCTTCTCCCGGTGTTCTGCCTCTTCTCCCGGGCCCCTCTGCTATCTTCTTCCAGCTCTTTTGCCAGCGAGGGGCCCGGTCTGCTGCCGCTGTCTTGTCGCCGCTGTCTCGCCATTTCTTCTCTTCTTCTCTTTTTCCGATGTTGACACGACGCTCTCTCCGGCTGGAATGCTGTGTGCGAGCTGCGGAGCCATTTATATAGGCGGTGACCCCGCCCCCTTGTGACGTCACGGCCCCAGCATGCGCAGGGACTCTGGGGTCACGCCCCTATATGACGCCAGAGTCCCTGCGCATGCTGGGACTGTGACGTCACAAGGGGGCGGGGTCACCGCCTATATAAATGGCTCCGCAGCTCGCACACAGCATTCCAGCTGGAGAGAGCGTCGTGTCAACATCGGAAGAAGAGAAGAAGAGAAGAAGCGGCGAGACAGTGGCGAGACAAGACAGCAGCAGCAGACCGGGCCCCTCGCTGGCAAAAGAGCTGGAAGAAGATAGCAGAGTGGCCCGGGAGAAGAGGCCGAACACCGGGAGAAGTCGGAAGGAGACCCCCCGAAGTCAGAAGAAGACCCCGGAGCTGCCTAATAAATTATTCTTAAAATCTCTGTACTGTGTTTTTTTTTTTATTGACACTTTTTTCCCTAGGTGAATGGGTAAGGGTACCATGTACCCCATACTCATTCACATAAGGTGAGGGAGGGCGGGATCTTGGGGCCCCCTTATTAAAGGGGGGCTCCTGGATTCCGATAAGCCCCCGCCCGCAGACCCCGACAACCAACGGCCAGGGTTGTCGGGAAGAGGCCCTTGTCCTCATCAACAATGCAGGGCGTCCCCTCCCCCAAGGCACTCACCCCCCATGTTGAGGGCATGCGGCCTGGTACGGCTCAGGAGGGGGGGCGCTCGCTCGCCCCCACCCCCTTTCCTGGCCGGCCAGGCTGCGTGCTCGGATAAGGGTCTGGAATGGATTTGGGGGTACCCCCACGCTGATTTTTCGGCATAGAGGGTTCCCCTTACAATCAATACCTGACCTAAGGGCCTGGTATGCCCCTGGGGGGGGACCCACGCCGGTTTTTTATTTTAAATTTGGCACGGCGTTCCCCCCTCAGGATTTATACCAGACAGCTGTCAGCATTGCCTGTCACTCATCGCGAAAGGAAAAAAGTTTTCCTTTCCCAATGAGTGAGCCATCTCGGCGCTGGCTCCCGCGATGGGGCTCGCAGGTGTCAAATCTCGCCAAGAAATGCGGTGAGATTGACACAATATCTCGGTCACCTACTGTATAAAGGATGACCCTGCCTCCCGCTGATGTGACATGAGGTCACATGATGTCACCGGATGGCCCCGCCCTTGTCTATATAACAGCTGTCAAAGCCAAAAGACAGCAGTCACTGGAAGGCCTCCCAAGGAGGAGGAGCTTAATTTTTTTTATTTTTTAGGTCCGTCGGGCGGTGTGATACCCATTCACATAGGTGGGCGGGATCTGGGGGCCCCCTTGTTAAAGGTGGCTTCCAGATTTCAATAAACTCCCTGCCCGCAGACCCCAACAACCACCGGCCAAGGTTGTTGGGAAGAGGCCCTTGTCCCCATCAACACAGGGACAAGGTGCTTTGGGGGCACCCCAAAGCACCCTCCCCATGTTGAGGGCAAGCAGCCTGGTATGGTTCAGGAGGAGGGGCATGCTCTTGTCCCCTGTTTCCTGGCCTGCCAGGCTGCATGCTCGGAAGAGGTCTGGTATGGATTTTGGGGGGACCCCATGCCAATTGTTTTTAAATTTTGGCATGGAGTCCCCCTTAAAATCTATGCCAGAACCAAAGGGCCTGGTGTGGATTTGGGGGGGACCCCAAGCATTTTTTTTTTTTTAATTCTGGCTTGGAGTTCCCCTTAAAATCTATACCAGACCCAAAGGTCTTGGTATGGATTTTGGGGGGGACCCCACCCCGTTTTTTTTCTTAATTCTGTCATAGAATTACTCTTAATCACTTCAATACAGGACACATTCACCCCTTCCTGCCCAGACCAATTTTCATCTTTCAGTGCTCTCACACTTTGAATGACAATTACTCAGTCATGCAAAACTGTATCCAAACAAAATTTTTATCATTTTTTTATTTTGGTGGTATTTAATCACCACTGTTTTTATTTATCTATCTATATATATATATATATATATATATATATATATATATATATATATATATATATATTGCGCTATAAGTAAAGAAAGAGCAATAATGTAAAGAAAAAAAAACACAAAAAAAAAAAAACGCTTTTTTTATTTTCTATTATAAAATTTTGCAAAAAAGTAATTTTTGTTCATGAATTTGGGGCAAATTTTATACTGCTACATATCTTAACAATAACCCAAATTAGTGGATATTATTTAGTCTGTGTGAAAGTTAGAGTTTACAAGCTATGGTGCAAATCATAAAAATTGGATCACAATTGATCACACCTGATATACTGACGGCCTATCTCAATTCTTAGGGCCCTGAAATGTCAGGACAGTACAAATACTCCCCAAATTACCCCTTTTTTGGAAAGTAGACAGTCCAATGTATTTGGTAAGAGGCATAGTGAGTTTTATGAGGTTGTAATATTTTTTCCCACAATTCTTGGGAATATGAAGAAATACATTTTTTTTTTTTTTTTTTTACACAAAATTGTCAGAATAACAAGTTATTTCTCACACACAGCATATGCATACTTCCAATTACACCAGAAAACACATTCTGCTACTCCTTCTGAGTATGGCGATACCACGTGTGAGACTTTTTCTCAGCCTGTCCACATACAGAGGCCCAACATGTACGGAGCACCATCAGGCGTTCTAGGAGTGTAAATTGTCTAATTTCATTCCTACCTATCACACTTGTGATGGACAGTGGAATTACCCACAAAATGACACAATTTTTGAAAAGAAAAGACCCCAAAGTATATTCTATGAAGCATGGGCTGCAGATAGGTACTTGGGTACTCTGATGGGCTGCAGGGGGGGGGGGGAGAGTTCCTGCTGGCGTCATTTTACAATGCCCATTCTTTTTTGTAAAATATTTTTTTTCAAATTTAGCTCTAAGCGAAGTCTAAACAACCTATTGACTGTGCTCTCGGTGGACAAACATCCCACTAAGTGCCCAGAAAGTTTGGGTGTTAGGTGAGTACCTGAATGGGTGATGTTCAGGCCAAACTTATGCTCGACCCAAACCGTTTGCCTATCCCAAGTGGTGACTAAACACTATAACCCCTCACAGTTACACTTGATGGGCGCAGGAACGGGCCCTGCTGTTAAAAATTTGTAAAAAAAAATTGAAATGATATGCCCCTGTCAAACAGGTGCAGAAAAAATGGACCTTGGGTGTTGGTGGTGCCTGAACACCTCAACCCCTCACAGTTACGCTTGTTGGGTGCAGGAACGGGCCCTGCTTTAGAAAATTAGTAAAAAAATTGAAATTACATGCCCCTGTCAAGCAAGTGCAGAAAAATTGGGTATTAGGTGTTGGTGGTGCCCTAAACCAAAAACATTGTTGGAAGCTAGCATCACTAAGATTCAGAAATAGGATAAGCAGCGTAGGCAGTCTTCAAGGGATCCCAGATCCCTAGCAAAGGTGTGAAGCAGGCCTTATTGCTATTTTAATAATTCCCATTTATCGCTATTGGTGTGTCGATGTGTTTTTCGGGTTCATTTTCAGGTGGTTCTTCACTGGAAAACTCATCATTTTCCAGAAGCTATTGATGATAGTTTTGAGATAGAAGCATCACATCACAATTTTATGGTCGAAATAAAATGTTATTCCAATGAAAGGTCAGATAGAAGATCAGATTGAGCAAGCCAATGTGATTCGGGAGGCCAACACTGCCCTTTTATCAGGGATTCAGAATAGGAGACAATGTATATGAAGTGAGAGTCACGGCTAGTGGTATTTGGACCAGGGTAGTGTTAGGCACAAAGTTCATCAGCAGCTGGTTTGGCAGCCAAACCACTAACAGTGCTCTCTCAACTTAGTCCTTATACAGTACATAGTTGATAAAAACAAAAGCACATAAAATCCCTTAGCGCAAAAACGGGAGTCGGTCACCACTCTTTATATGCTAGATTGTCACTATATGAGACAATGATATTAAAAATTGTGAACAATCTAAACAAAGATGCAAGCAGAAATTAGGATTAAAAAAATTGTCCACTGTATAAATGGCTGCAGCACTTCTTTATTGAGTGTATTGGAGGGTGATTTGGTATTGGATTGGATTGTAGACTAAAAGTGAAAAGAAAAAGGAAGCCGCCGCCATCTAAGTAGTCAGTATAATAACAACAATTAAAGATAAAATGGGTCACAAAAGTAAAAGAGTATGCCGATGAAGGGGGCAACGATGGCCGTCCAAGATGAGTTGGCTTCCTAATTTGATGTTCTGACCTTACATTGGAAAAGAATTGTATCTGGACTATTAGCTTGTGGTGTGGCACCTCTATTTCAGATGTTTTTAAATAGCAAACCATAGAAATTGTGGGAATCTTCTGGTGTGTAGAAGCTGCCAGTCTAGAAACAAGATAACTTGTACAAACACCACTGCAATACTTTTGGATGGCAATAAGACAACCCTAGGGTCCAGTTCTATCTATACACTTCCCCAAGTACAAAAACATCCTGAACATGTTTAATAAATTTACATGTAAGATTTTTACATTTCCTGCACTGAGAAACACATTTTCTGTTGTTTGTAAAGAGGTTTGGTTGTGTTTTAGCTCTTTTATGGTTATGGAGCTATTCTGTTCCTAATTCTATGGGCCCTTATAAATATTGTCTAACTCTTGGTTTACTTGGTAAAGCAGGCCCTAATTCTGGGTCTTGGAGTAAAATAATCCTTTTTTTTGTGTGCTGAGGATTCAGGCAAAAACATAGTCAGGCAGATCAGGTCGGCAACAGATTAGGCAAGCGGTACACAATCGAAATCCAGAGATTGGTCAGGCAGGCAAGGGTCATACACGAGCTGGCAGTGAAGTACAAAATCAGCAGGCTGGAGAATAGTCAGGGATTCAGGCAGAAGTTCAAATACGGTTTTCAAAGTCACAAAGCAGTCAAAACACCCAGGAAGCTAGTCCAAACAAACGGGCACTGAGAGATAGGAAGTGCTGCTATTTATGGGCTGCATTGATTGTAGATTGTCCACAGCTGGCAGCAGGTGGGGCTAGTGAGTCCAAGGTAATGCATCAATCTAATAGAACATGGCTAAAACTCCAGAGTTCCTCTGTGGCACAACAAGTAAGACTGCAGCTGTGGAACCAGGAACATCTTGGTTAAATACACCCAGGTACATGACATTGGATTTCCATCTCTTTAGCCAGATGGAATTATTAGGTTTTTGGTGGAGTATTTAAAAAAAATACTGGTAGACCTCAGTCTTATCTTTTTTATACTATGCATTGAAAAACAATATTTATAAGACATTACAGTTGCACATACTGATTGCACACAATGGCAAGAGTTGCTCTTTCTCATCTATGTTTGTCCTCAGGGAACTGTGATGAAGAAGGTGCATACAGCAATTTGTGTGATCTTGATTTATGGAGGAAGAAGAATGCCAAAGCCAAAGGTGAGCTGTTACTATAACAAGGTACAACCTTCTGTCCTATTCAAGTTCCTACTCCATCGGAGGACACGCACCTCCATTTATAGGACATTTACTTTTTACCAACACAAATATTTTGTAGTCTTGGCTCTATAAATCTTGCAACTATTAGGAAGTGTATTTGTCTGGAGTACATAGATCAATGAAAGAGAGCTTACTTACTGGTTCAATTATTGGTGTATGAAGACCAATAACTGTGATATTTATTTGATGAAGGTTATGGAGGAATATGTACAACTCAGCAGCACCTGACATGAATGTCATGAATGTCACCATCACTCAGCACAATTGACTAGAGATACAAGGCATGCTGGGAATATATTTATATATATATATATATATATATATATATATATATATATATATACACATACACATACACACAGTCAGGTCCATAAATATTGGGACATTGACACAATTCTAATCTTTTTGGCTCTATACACCACCACAATGGATTTGAAATGAAACAACCAAGATGTGCTTTAACTGCACACTTTCAGCTTTAATTTGAGGGTATTTACATCCATATCAGGTGAACGGAGTAGGAACTACAACAGTTTGTATATGTGCCTCCCACTTTTTAAGGGACCAAAAGTAATGGGACAGATTAACAATCATCCATCAAACTTTCACTTTTTAATACTTGGTTGCAAATCCTTTGCAGTCAATTACAGCCTGAAGTCTGGAACGCATAGACATCACCAGATGCTGGGCTTCATCCTTGGTGATGCTCTGCCAGGCCTCTACTGCAACTGTCTTCAGTTCCTGCTTGTTCTTGGGGCATTTTCCCTTCAGTTTTGTCTTCAGCAAGTGAAATGCATGCTCAATCAGATTCAGGTCAGGTGACTGATTTGGCCATTGCATAACATTCTACTTCTTTCCCTTAAAAAACTCTTTGGTTGCTTTCGCAGTATGTTTCGGGTCATTGTCCATCTGCACTGTGAAGCGCCATCCAATGGATTCTGAAGCATTTTGCTGAATATGAGCAGATAATATTGCCCGAAACACTTCAGAATTCATCCTGCTGCTTTTGTCAGCAGTCACATCATCAATAAATACAAGAGAACCAGTTCCATTGGCAGTCATACATGCCCAAGCCATGACACTACCACCACCATGCTTCACTGATGAGGTGGTATGCTTTGGATCATGAGCAGTTCCTTTCCTTCTCCATACTCTTCTCTTCCCATCTCTCTGGTACAAGTTGATCTTGGTCTCATCTGTCCTTAGGATGTTGTTCCAGAACTGTGAAGACTTTTTTAGATGTTGTTTGGCAAACTCTAATCTGGCCTTCCTGTTTTTGAAGCTCACCAATGGTTTACATCTTGTGGTGAACCCTCTGTATTCACTCTGGTGAAGTCTTCTCTTTATTGTTGACTTTGACACACATACACCTACCTCCTGGAGAGTGTTCTTGATCTGGCCAACTGTTGTGAAGGGTGTTTTCTTCACCAAGGAAAGAATTCTTCGGTCATCCACCACAGTTGTTTTCCGTGGTCTTCCGGGTCTTTTGTTGTTGCTGAGCTCACCGGTGCATTCTTTCTTTTTAAGGATGTTCCAAAAAGGTGATTTGGCCACACCTAATGTTTTTGCTATCTCTCTGATGGGTTTTTTTTTTTTCAGCCTAATGATGGCTTGCTTCACTGATAGTGACAGCTCTTTGGATCTCATATTGAGAGTTGACAGCAACAGATTCCAAATGCAAATAGCACACTTGAAATGAACTCTGGACCTTTTATCTGCTCCTTGTAAATGGGATAATGAAGGAATAACACACACCTGGCCATGGAACAGCTGAGCAGCCAATTATCCCATTACTTTTGGTCCCTTAAAAAGTGGGAGGCACATATACAAACTGTTGTAATTCCTACACTGTTCACCTGATTTGGATGTAAATACCCTCAAATTAAAGCTAAAAGTCTGCAGTTAAAGCACATCTTGTTTGTTTCATTTCAAATCCATTGTGGTGGTGTATAGAGCCAAAAAGATTAGAATTGTGTTAATGTCCCAAAATTTATGGACCTGACTATATATATATATTTATTTATTGTGTGTGTCTATAGTGTATTTGTAGTCAGAGTCTTCACTTGGAAATACGATAATCCTAACTAGGGATGAGCTTCGTGTTCGAGTCGAACGCATGTTCCTCTCGAACATCGTGTCTTCAGTCGTTCGCCGAATTGTGAACGTTATGGGCCGTACGTGCCAAATTCAAGTGGCGCATCACGCCCATAATTCACTGTGGCATCACAGTGCATTGCTGGCTGATGATTGGCCAAGCATGCACTATGACCCGCATGCTTGGCCAATCACAGCACTGTCTGTACAGAGAGCCATAATTGGCCAAAAAAAATATATATTTATTTATATTTATTTATATATATATATATATATATATCACAGTGATAAGTGCAAAATATAACAAAGTGCCACACAATGAGTGTGAATATCAAATCCAAGATGTGGTACGTAATTATTAAAGTCCAATATATGAAAGAAATGCACATAAAGTCCATAAAAACAATTCATAAAAAATCCAATGTGCGTGCATTAATCTTGGTGCTTAGTGCTCAGAATTTCATGCTCAAGTGCCATCCAGTGACCCCTCCCCCGGGGACAGCCGCTCACCTCAGAGCGTGCGACTCAGCTGTGAGACTAAACACGCTTATGAGCCATCCCACGGCTCAATGATGGAATCCAGATACACAGTTTTCAGCAGCAACTCGACAGTTAGGAATAAAGGAAAAGAAAAACTGGATAGTGTGATATCGTTTATAAATATTTATTGGAATAAAAGCTCCATACATTAGGGTACTCACATTTGCAAGGTGCGTGAGTGCACCAATCTGATAACAGTCTCCAAAGTTTGCCTCAAAGTTTGCCTGTCAGGAGGGATAAGTTGTGCATCGCATCTCAGTGGAGTGAAAGGCTCCGTGCTCCGTCCTGGCCGTTCCCCTACGCGTGTTCAACACGGGGTCACGTGTCTTCATCTGGGGGATTTTTTTTTTCACGGTAAATTTCAGACTATATAAATGATTTTTTCATCCATTATATATACAGGTAGTAGTTCAGTAATCGCTACTCTCATTCTAATGGTATACATCTAGTATATTATTTACACATTGCACTTTAAAATCACTTATTTATTTATATATATCCTTTGTGCCTTGCTGTGGCTGGATAAGCCGCTTATGCGGTATTTTCAGTATACCTCATATGCTTTAATAATCTCCAGATTGATATTTTCACCTTAGCGCAGCGTATCTTTGTATACATTGTATTGCACGGCATATGAAACGTGTTCTGCGCGGGCAGCTAGGTGATTTCCACATTTGAGGCAATATACCATTGTGGCTCGCAAAATCTCCTTTTATCTACGTAATTGGCCAAAGCCAGGGTGGCTTTGGCCAATTATGGCTCAGGGGGTTTAGTACACGCCCCACACTATATAAGGCTGCTTGCACGGCGGCCCTGTGTAGTGTGTTTTGGCGTTGAGAGAGAGATAGATAGACAGAGAGACAGTGTCATTTGATTTAAGTTAGATAGAGTAGGCAGGTCGAGTCAGTTAGCTGCACTTACAGTGTATTGTGTGTGTATATATATATATATGTTAGAAGGCCAGTGTGCTGGCCTGAATTTATGGGAGGAGCCCGGAGGGTATTTAAGCTGACCACTTCCCCTTCCTCTTTGTCAGTTTCAGTGCACAATACTACATGTCACTGTGCTGACTCTTCCCAGCTTACCTTGTGTTCATAAGTCTGTGCGTTTGATTACAAGTGGGTTGCGGCGTCTTCGTCGGCGGTTCTCGCTTGCTGTTGCAGGTAGGGTTCAAACCTTTTTGTTTATATGCAATGTTACCATTGGATATGTTTCCTATACCTGCAAACTTAGATTTTCAGGCTCGCTCTGCCTTGCTTGTCATCCTATCCACAAACATACGATTCGTTCGTAGATCCAAGCCTCTGAGCCATTGTCGGTTGTTCTCTGATATCACTCGATACAGGCTTCATTTTCTCATAGGATTCACTGTCTATGGGGTTGCCATCTCATCCATTTGGAGATCAGCAAGTATTATTTGCATGGGTTCTGTGTCTGATTGAGGTGGTAATTGGACCCACATGGGGCCTTGTCTGCACTTTGATTAGCCTGGGGGGCTGGGTGGTTGGAATGTGTTCGGTTTTAGAAGTAAGGTGTGGTATACACGCTGCAACCGATTTGTATTGGATTCACCTCATACATCTTACAAGCGATTTGTATCAGTGCCATCTCTTTACAACCGATTCATATTGCATACCTGCTACAAACCGATTCGAACCTAGTCGCATCGGCAGCACAACGGTTCGCATCGGATGCATCCCGCTCACTGATTCTTATTAGTCCCTGTTGTACCCCACAAATGGTTCGTTGTTTATGTAATTTTCTACTGACTGTTTCGTATTGCTTTCATGTCATACGAATCACAGTCGGATTCAAGCCTAGTGGCCTCGGCGGCACAACGGTTTGCATCGGTCTTATCCAGCACACCAATTTGTAGTGGTTCTTACCATACCCTATGATTCATTATTTATTTTTTGTCCGATTCACATCACCTCAGCAGCTACATGCATCCCAGTCCACTCCGAACCTAGTCCCACAAGCGGCACAACGGTTCGCGTCACAAGTATCCCACACACCAATACGTAACAGTCCCTACAACAAATCTACGATACGTTACGTATGCCACTTCGCAGTTCCTTCCTACATATACAATTTCTGCTATCCTTTTCTTTTTCGCTTATCAGTAGGTGACCTTTCTTGCAATCGCTGCAAGCTATGCATCTCATCATAACTCCTTGCAATCGCTGCAAAACACGTATCTCAGCATATACCCATTTGCAATCGCTGCAAAAACGTGCATCTCAGTATAATCTCCTTGTAATCATTGCAAGATCACGCATCTCAACATTTACCCATTTTTGCAATTGCTGCAACATGCATCTCAGTATAAACTCCTTGCAATCGCTGCAAGATACGCATCTCATGATAACTCCTTGCAATCGCTGCAAAAAACACGCATCTCAGCATATACCCATTTTGCAATCTCTGCAAAACACGCATCTCAGTACAAACTCCTTGCAGTTGCTGCAAATACACGCATCTCAGCATATACCCATTTTGCAATCACTGCAAGAACACGCATCTCATCATAGCTCCTTGCAATCGCTGCAAGACACGCATCTCATCATAACTCCTTGCAATCGCTGCAAGACACGCATCTCATTACTCCTTGCAATCGCTGCAAGATACGCATCTCATCATAACTCCTTGCAATCGCTGCAAGACACGCATCTCATCATAACTCCTTGCAATCGCTGCAAGACACGCATCTCATCATAACTCCTTGCAATCGCTGCAAGACACGCATCTCATCATAACTCTTTGCAATCGCTGCAAGACACGCATCTCATCATAACTCTTTGCAATCGCTGCAAGACACGCATCTCATCATAACTCCTTGCATTTGCTGCAAAAAACACGCATCTCGGCATATACTCATTTTGCAATCTCTGTAAAATATGCATCTCATTACAAACTCCTTGCAATTGCTACAAATACACGCATCTCAGCATATACCCATTTTGCAATCACTGCAAGAACACGCATCTCATCATAGCTCCTTGCAATCGCTGCAAGACACGCATCTCATCATAACTCCTTGCAATCGCTGCAAGACACGCATCTCATCATAACTCCTTGCAATCGCTGCAAGACACGCATCTCATCATAACTCCTTGCAATCGCTGCAAGATACGCATCTCATCATAACTCCTTGCAATCGCTGCAAGATGCGCATCTCATCATAACTCCTTGCAATCGCTGCAAGACGCGCATCTCATCATAACTCCTTGCAATCGCTGCAAGACGCGCATCTCATCATAACTCCTTGCAATCGCTGCAAGACACGCATCTCATCATAACTCCTTGCAATCGCTGCAAGACACGCATCTCATCATAACTCCTTGCAATCGCTGCAAGACACGCATCTCATCATAACTCCTTGCAATCGCTGCAAGACACGCATCTCATCATAACTCCTTGCAATCGCTGCAAGACACGCATCTCATCATAACTCCTTGCATTTGCTGCAAAAAACACGCATCTCGGCATATACTCATTTTGCAATCTCTGTAAAATATGCATCTCAGTACAAACTCCTTGCAATTGCTACAAATACACGCATCTTACCATTTACCCGTATACAATCACTGCAAAACATGCATCTCAGTATAAACTCCTTGCAATTGCTGCAAATACACGCATCTTAGTGTTTACCCACTTGCAATCGCTGCAAAACATGCATCTCAGCATTTACCCCTTTTTGCAATCACTGTAAAACATGCATCTCAGTATATACTCCTTGCAATCGCTGCAAAAACACGCATCTCAGCATATACCCATTTGCAATCGCTGCAAACATGCATCTCAACATATACTCCTTGCAAGCACACTCAGTGGTGCTCATACAGCCCACTTCATTTTTTAGTGGCACTTAATCGGTCACTCGTCTCCAGTGGCATTCATACGAGCCACTCATCATTTTCGTCTATCTTTTCTCCCTCAGGTCAGTCGAGTTCAGGTTCCATCCTGTACCAGGTTGGACGTTATTTCCCAGGTAAAAAAAAAAGGCTATGTTTGCATCTTCACCAGGGCCAGTCGCATACAAGGGGGACACATAAAAAAAAAGTAAAAAAAAAAAAAAAAAAGTAAAGAAATCTTGTTGCACTCATGTCACCCCTACTGCAGGTGTTCCCGGTCGACCGAGTTTCGATCATAACCAGGACCTCGCTACTAGAGCGTCAGTCAGGGCCTAGTTCATGGGCTTTTCTATCGCATCATTCTGCAGCACCCTTTCACTATACCGTTACTTCACTTACATCATTGGACGCGATCTCCAGGCGTTAGTTCTGTCACATATGTCTATACATGACACTCTGTTTTCGAAGGGCGACCCTTCACCTCGCAGACAAGGTCGCTTAACAGTAGACTTGCTGACAGTGCAATTGTTAGCAGGCCGAGCACACGTCACCCCCTACAGACCGCAACATTACTACGTAGGCCGTACCAGACTTCTACTTCTTGCCCCAGTACGCCCTGGGGTTCTGGTCTTCAGGTTTGTGCTTGCCACAGACAGGCAACCGAGCTATCGGTTATCTGGCCAGTCACCTCCTGGCCCACCTCGGTCGCCACGCACTCTTCTGAGTTTTCTAAATTTCCACTCAACATAAGTTCTGCACAACAGAACTCTGTCAGCTCCTGTCTATGCCTATCATTCCTTTTTCTGTACTTCTTCCTTTTTTTTTTTTCCTCCCCTCTGAGTTTTCTCTTTACCACTCCGCTCTCTATCCTATGGCTATGACTCCTCTTAAATATGAGCACCCAGCCCCCTTTTTGTCTTCTGGCAGCGAGGACTTCACACCCGCCCCTCTGTTACCCCCCCAAACGGCTCAGACCGTGGCTGCCTGCAGTCCCTCAGGGGACGGAACATCCCCAAACTCATAGCTGAGTCGCAGGGATATTTCCTTTCCTGCTAACGGCCAGGAAGGCAAAGCTTTTCAGGCTCCTCTTCCCTCCTCCAACTGCAGCTGGGCCCAACAGGCATCCCTACAATCCATCCACGGGGCCCAGCTGCACTCTTTGGTCTCCCCCTTAGCTGCAACAGTTTGGACGTCCAGACCAGAGTCACACCTTTGAAAGTTCGCCCATCCATGGCCCTCCCGGACCTGGTCATGGTCCCGATGACAGCTTCTCCTTCTGCAGGTACACCAGGCTCTGCACCTATCGTCCTCCCCGTTCATCTTGTCCCGACCAGCATCAGGAAGAATATATTGGAGGGCAAAGATGTCAATTGGCATCCCTGCTCATCTCAGTCCATGACTTAGCTGACAACAAATCATACGCCTGGGGGGGATGTCTCAGTGGTTGTCAAGTCGAGAGACCCCAGCCTCAGTCGTAAGCTGTCAGCCACTGAGTTTGCCCTGGCCTTCGGGATGTTCAGAGATGTACTTTGTTCAGCCACCCTCAGCAGGAGGGAGGAGCGGGACTTATACCTTCATGTAGTGACAGATCTTGCTTACAAATATGGAGGTTTTGCCGTCTACGACAATCGGTCGTTTTTCAGCCAAAGCAGCAGCGAGACTTGCCCAGTTCCAGATAAGCTGCGACTGGAGCCTCACAGACATGGAACTCTTTTGTTGCCACTTTGCCCACAAAGCTGACGGTTTCGCCCAATCCCTCATTTGAACCTGTCACACCAGGCCCAATGTCAGAGGGTTATCCATTATCCAGACAATTTTCTGCTTATCGAACACCTAGACATACCCCCCCCGGTAGATCTAGACAAGCTAAGAGAGGTCTTCAACAATCTCAATGAACACATAGTGGAAGGCCCAACACATTTCATAAGTTTCTCAGGCATCGTCCTGGATACGCACGCCATGCAGCCTAGCCTGCCTTCTGACAAATTAGCTTGTGTTAGGTTGGTCATTCAGGAGTTTACCCAGTCACAGGAATGTACTAAAAGACAGCTGCAGTCCTTTGATAGGGATGCTCAATTTCGCTATGAGAACAATTCCTCAGGGGCGGTAGTTCATCTCAAGGCTCTTAGTCTTTCTTGCCCGAGTGCAGGACCCGACCAAGTCCTCAGACTAGACCCAGCAGCAATAGCAGACTTGGCTATGTGGGACGAGTTCCTCTTCAACTGGAACGACATATCAATGTGTTTCCCTCAGTATCAGCTCAGTCGCCCCAGGTAGTCACAGATGCTGCAGCCTCCATTGGCTTTGCTGCAATTTTTGGCCATCACTGGTTTGCCAGACCTTGGCCCCCGGAAATCTGCCTGATTCCTGGCTTCCCTCGATCTTCGTCATTGTTCGAGCTGTACCCCATCGTGGCAGCAGCCCAAGTCTGGGGCCACACGTGGACAGATCAGACAGAGCTCTTCACCACAGACAACCAGGTTACAGCTGACATCATTAATAAGGGTAGATCCAAGTCGCTCCCCGTCATGTCCTTCCTGCGTAGTCTGCTGCAATTGTCACTACATCACCAAATTTAACAGTTACTGTAAGCATATCCCTGGCAAGTGCAATACCGCAGCCGATGCACTGTCCCGCTCCAATTTTGTCTCATTCTTCCAGCAGGAACCTGGAGCCGACCCATCATCCACTCCTATCCCACCTTGGTCTCAACTAACAATGGATTGAAGCCACACCTTGCCAATGCAACCCGGCTCATCAACCACTCACTGTCTAGCAACACACTAAAGGCTTATCCCATGGCCTGGAACACCTACCGTAGGTTCCTTGCCACTTGTACCGGAACCACAGTAGATGACGTCACTCATGTCCTAGCCTTTATATCTTATTGCCACACACAGCTGGCTCTCCCTCATACCCCTATCAGGCTGTACCTGGCCGGTATCCAAGCCACTATGTCCTTTATCTTATGGAAAACGCAACAAACCGGACCCGGAGTGGATATAAACTTCTTTCGAACCAGCAACGCCTGGTGCCCAGCAACGATCTTTTGACTGTCTGCTCTTTCACCTACCCAGCCAGCCAGTCTCCGGCCCGTTACTGCCTTTTCAGGTCAACCCCCTGAGTGGAGATCAGTTTATTAAACATGTTTGGGTCCTACTGGTCAACTTAGGCCTAGACCTCGGGCGGTATTCTGGATATTCCTTTGGATCGGCGCAGCCTCAGCCACATCTCAGCATGGAGTACCAGACCATGTGACCAAGAAGCTAGGCAGGTGAAAGTCTGCCTGCTTTACCAGATATATATTCCCTCAAGATGGCCCTTTCTCCAAGCTCACTCAATGAGGTTAGAGGCAATAAAGATACTTCCCTACCTGGTTATTTTTGGCCCCTTTTCTTGCCATACCTACCAGACGACCAAAAGCCACACCTCAGGTCTATTTATGTTGTGAGTCTTGTCGCGTGTTTGTGATCCACATTTGTCTCGGTCTTAGGGCCACGACCATAAATATATATATATACACACACACACACACACACACACACACACACACACACACACACACATACACTGTATTCAGTTTAGCTAGATCCTGTTCTTCTCTTACGAATATACTGACAGGCAGGCAGGTGTTTTTACAGTATTTCCAGTTACTGTACTGTGTACCCTGCACAGTTGCACCTACAGTATAGCTACCCAAAGCCAGGTGCTTGTGTGTGCTCTTGAAGTATTTCCAGTTACTGTACTGTGTACCCTGCACAGTTGCACCTACAGTATAGCTACCTGAAGCCAGGTGCTTTTGTGCTTCTTCTGATCCTATTAATAGCACAGGCAGGCTCTTGACGTATTTCCAGTTACTGTACTGTGTACCCTGCACGGTTGCACCTACAGTATAGCTACCTGAAGCCAGGTGCTTGTGTGGGCTCTTGACGTATTTCCAGTTACTGTACTGTGTACCCTGCACAGTTGCACCTACAGTATAGCTACCTGAAGCCAGGTGCTTGTGTGCTTCTTGGGATCCTATTAATAGCACAGGCAGGCTCTTGACGTATTTCCAATTACTGTACTGTGTACCCTGCACAGTTGCACCTACAGTATAGCTACCTGAAGCCAGGTGCTTGTGTGGGCTTTTGACGTATTTCCAGTTACTGTACTGTGCCCTGCACAGTTGCACCTACAGTATAGCTACCTGAAGCCAGGTGCTTGTGTAGGCTCTTGACGTATTTCCAGTTACTGTACTGTGTACCCTGCACAGTTGCACCTACAGTATAGCTACTTGAAGCCAGGTGATTGTGTAGGCTCTTGACGTATTTCCAGTTACTGTATTGTGTACCCTGCACAGTTGCACCTACAGTATAGCTACCCGAAGCCAGGTGCTTGTGTGCTTCTTGGGATCCTATTAATAGCACAGGCAGGCTCTTGACGTATTTCCAATTACTGTACTGTGTACCCTGCACAGTTGCACCTACAGTATAGCTACCTGAAGCCAGGTGCTTGTGTGGGCTCTTGACGTATTTCCAGTTACTGTACTGTGCCCTGCACAGTTGCACCTACAGTATAGCTACCTGAAGACAAGTGCAGGTGTTCTCATACTAATAATACTACAGGCAGGCAGTTGATTCTGCTAGCTGCAGTATAATCGGGGTGTATGTGTGTATATATATATATATATATATATATATATATATATATATATATATATATCCCAGTTTTGTGCAGCTACATCTCACTGCAGGCCAATAGTATGTCTGGAAGGCCAACAAGGAGAGGCAGACAGTCACAAGCCAATAAAAGAGGGCAAGCAGGCTCTGTGTCTAGAGGCAACAGTGCTGGTCGTGGACACGGTGCATCCTCATAAGCACGTGGCCGTGGGACACGCTTGGCCTTTTTTTTGGCAGCTGGCCGTGTTGAGCCACAACATGCGGAAGACTTGGTCGAGTGGATGACCAAGCCATCCTCATACTCTTCATCCTCTCTCACCCAGGCTCAGGGTACGTTGTCTGACAAAGCAGCTGCCAACGCGGCCTCTTTCCTCGGCTCAATGACATCAGTCACTCCTTCCCTAGCCCCACCATGTCCTCCTGAGGAGTCCCCCGAACTGTTTGACCACAATGTTGGGTACATGCTGCAGGAGGATGCTTAGCGTTTTGAAGGCTCCGATGATTTAACTCCTAGAGGAAGGCAGTAATGTGAGCCCAGACAGAGGGGGTGCCCAAGAAGGACAGCAATCTGACAGTCATGTTCCCCCTGCTGCAGCATACTGCCAGGTTTGCTCCAGTGATGAGGAGGGAGGGGATGATGACATCACTGACTCCACATGGGTACCTGATAGGAGAGAGGAGGAGGAGAAGGAGGAGGCACATCCCCAATGAGGCAGGATGCCCTCCAGGGGCCAGCCTAAGGACAGCACATTGATTGAATCACACTGCAGACGTCCGCATGTGCAGGGCACTGCTGTCTCTGCACGTTATTCAAAAAGTTCTTTGGTGTGGGCCTTTTTTGAGACGAGTGCATCAGATCGCACCGCTGCTATTTGCAACATATGTCTCAAGCATATCTCGCGTGGCCAAAACATCTCCCGCTTGGGCACCACATGCTTGACCAGACATATGTTGACCTGCCATGCAGTTCGTTGGCAAGCGTATCTAAAAGACACACACCAAAGAACAAAGAGGACCTCTCCTTGCTCCTCATCAGCTAGGATCTTCAACCCCACTATACCTTCAGTCCTCTCTGAGAACTGCACTGAGAGGAATGAAGGTTTAGAATTAGGTGTGTCACAGCCAAGTACTTGCGGGCAATCTGCTATTGGTACACCAACGTCAGATTGTACCAGGCAAATTTCTCTGCCCCAACTGCTGCACCGCAGGAAGAAGTTCGCTCCCAGCCATCCACATGCCCAGCGGTTGAATGCTAGCTTGGCAAAATTGCTAGCACTTCAACTGCTACCTTTTCAGTTGGTAGACTCTGCCCCCTTCCGGGAGGTTGTGGAATGTGCGGTTCCTCAGTGGCAGGTTCCCAAACGCCACTTTTTCTCATGGAAGGCAATTCCGGCTCTCTACCGGCATGTGGAAGGCAATGTCTTGGCCTAGATGGACAGGGCGGTCAGCGGTAAGGTGCATATTACCGCTGACTCATGGTCCAGCAGGCATGGACAGGGACGTTACCTAAGTTTCACGGCGTTTTGGGTGACTTTGCTGGCAGCTGGGAAGTATGCAGGACAAGGTGCAGTAGCGTTGGAGGTTGTTCCGCCACCACGCCTCCAAAATGCCACCACTGGTGTTTCTGACACACCTCTCTCCTCCACCCCCTCCTATTCTTCTTCCTCCATGGCCTCTTCCTGTGCTTTGTCCTCAGAACCAGTGGTGCTCCGTAGGTGTTCAAGGGGCTACGCAAGTACGCAGGCCAAAAGATGCCATGCGGTGCTTGAGCTGGTGTGCTTGGGGGACAGGAGCCACACTGGGGCAGAGATTCTGTCAGCTCTGCAGGGGCAGGTTAAGAAGTGGTTGACGCCACGCCAACTTAAGGCAGGAATGGTGGTTTGCGACAATGGCTCCACAATATTTTGTTGCGCTAGGAGATGACAGCTGTATGTAGAATAAATGGAGTAAACAATATTTTGTATTGCTAAACAATGATGGCTGTGTATAGGAAGGATAATAAATCAATATACAGTATAAATGGAATAAATACAATTGGATGGATTGAAAAAGTCCAGGAGCAGCAGTGGGTGGATGAACAGTAGTCCAAACATAAAAATAAGGTAAAATAAAGTAAAATTAAATGAAATAAAATTGGTAAAAATCCTGATGGATATATACGGGGTGGAGGTGGGGGGAGGAATCGGGGTGAGGGGAACCAAAGTCTGGGACCTGGGTATGTAACCTCAGGCGGAAAGATACTGGCAAAACACAGGAGGCAGCATGCTGAAGGGCAGAAATCACCTTTGGAGAGAGATAAAAAGAAGAAAAGCAGCGCCAACCTAAGTGCAGTATTAAAACACACACATTTTAATGTCAGTAGAAATGCACTCACTCTGAATATGACAAATACAGGCACATCAATAAAATTGGTCTGGGTGGGTCGTGTGGTGGGCAGCAGGGCTCCACAGGGGGTGATCCTTGTGTGCTGTGGTGTTCTCGTCTGGTCCCGTCTGGCAGCACGGTGGATTCCGGTGTCGCAGGCTGGGGTAGAAGAGGCACAGCGTGGATCGTCCGTTTGTTTGGTCCCGGGTTGCGGAATGATGATGCTATGGGACCAAACAAACGGACGATCCACGCTGTGCCTCTTCTACCCCAGCCTGTGACACTGGAATCCACGGGCGCCACCAGACTGGACCAGACGAAAACATCACAGCACACAAGGATCACCCCCTGTGGAGCCCTGCTGCCCACCACACGACCCACCCAGACCAATTTTATTGATGTGCTTGTATTTGTCATATTCAGAGTGAGTGCATTTCTACTGACATTAAAATGTGTGTGTTTTAATACTGCACTTAGGTTGGCGCTGCTTTTCTTCTGTTTGCGACAATGGCACCAACCTCCTTTCTGCCCTCTGACAGGGACAACTGACCCATGTGTCCTGTTTGGCTCATGTCCTTAACTTGATGGTGCAGTGGTTCTTGGGCAGGTACCCGGGCTTACAGGATGTCCTGAGGCAGGCCAGGAAAGTCTGCCGGTCATATAATGCCAATGCTCGGCTGGCAGACCTCCAAAAGGAATTTAACCTGCCCAAGAACCGCCTAATCTGTGACATGCCCACCAGGTGGAACTCAACGTTGGTCATGCTGCAGCAGCTGCACATGCAGCAGAGGGCCATCAATGAGTACCTGTGCAACTATGGCACCAGGACAGGGTCAGGGGAGCTTGTTTTTTTTCCCCACGCCAGTGGGCCATGATCAGGGATGCATGCACTGTCCTGTCACCATTTGTGGAGGCCACGAGGATGGTGAGCAGTGACAGTGCATGCATCAGTGACACTGTCCCCCTTGTCCACCTGTTTGAGCACATGCTGCATGGAATAATGGACAGGGCACTTGAGGCAGAACAGAGGCAGGAAGAGGAGGACTTCCTTAGCTCTCAAGGCCCCCCTTTATCCAGACAGTGTTCCTGCGTGCCCGCTGATCACACAGGAAGAGGACAAGGAGAAGGAGGGGGATTGTGTTAACAGGGAGGTGAAGCCTGGCACTTAGTATCAAGCATCAGCAGCAGTCTTTAAGGGATCATTTATAGTCCCAAGAAATTCATGGACTTGTACGTGGCTGGGAGGAGGTGGCTGTGGATCATGTCGTCCTTAGTGACCCAGAGGACTCCGGACCGAATGCTTCAGCAAACCTACGCTGCATGGCCTCCCTGATCCTGCAAAGCCTGCGGAAGGATCCTCGTATTCGTGGTATCAAGGAGGGGGATCGTTACTGGCCGGCAACCCTCCTTGATCCACGTTACAAGGGTAAGGTTGCGGACCTTATCTTGCCGTCGCAGAGGGAGCAGAAGATGAAACCTCTTCGGGAGGCCTTGCAGAAAGGTCTGTGCAACGCGTTCCCAGAGACTGGGAGGTTACAAACTCCTGTTCCTGGTCAACGTGTTGCTGAGGCTTTGGTCAGTCAAAGAAGGAGCGGTGGAGAAGGTGGCCGTCTGACCGATGCGTCCAGACAATTTTTTAGTCCGCAGCCCCAAGGTATGATCGGTTCTAGCAACCATCGCCAGCGTCTGTTTTACATGGTGCAGGAATACCTAGGGGCAAGATCTGACTTGGACACCTTTCCTACCGAAAATCCTCTGGGTTACTGGGTCTTGAGGATGGATCACTGGCCAGAGCTTGCACAGTATGAAATTGAGCTACTGGCCTGTCCTGCATCCAGCGTTTTTTCGGAACACACATTCAGTGCTGCTGGAGGCTTTGTAACCGATCACAGGGTGCGCCTGCCCACCGACTCGGTCGATCGACTGACCTTCATAAAAATGAATCAGTCTTGGATCACCACCAGATACCAAGCACCTGATGCTGATGTAACCGAATACATTTTTTTGAAATGTCAGATCCCTTCAAGACTGCCTATACTGATGCTGAGTGACTATCCTGTTATGCTGAGTGACTATCCTCTTCCTCCCCAATGATCATGCTGATAGCTTGTAAGAATATTTTTGTTTCTGGGCGCTGCCACCAGTGGCTAAGGCCCAATTTTTCAGCCCCTGTTTAACAGGGGCGTGTAATTACAATTTTTGATGCAATTCTTTGCAGCAGGGCTCGTTCCTGCGCTCCAACTAGAGTATCTGTGAGGGGTTGCAGTGTTGTGGCACCAGCACCAGTGCCTAAGGCCCGATTTTTCAGTCCCTGTTCAACAGGGACATGTAATTACATTTCTTGATCTGATATTTCACAGCAGGGCCCGTTCCAGCGCCCACCAAGAGTAACTGTGAGGACTTACAGTGTTGTGGCACCAGCACCACCATCACCAAAGGCCCAATTTTTCTGCCCCTGTTCAACAGGGGCATGTAATTACAATTCTTGATCTAATATTTCACAGCAGGGCCCGTTCCAGCGCCCACCAAGAGTAACTGTGAGGACTTACAGTGTTGTGGCACCAGCACCACCATCACCAAAGGCCCAATTTTTCTGCCCCTGATCTAATATTTCACAGCAGGGCCCTGTGAGGGCTTAAAGTGTTGTGGCAACACCAACACCTAAGGCCCCAATTTCTGCAGAGTATATAGGGCAGGCCCCTACTTTCAAACATCCAACTTACAAATGACTCCTACTTGCAAACGGAAGGAGACAACAGGAAGTGAGATGAAATTTACCCCTAGGAAGGGAAATGCTCTCCTTTAAGAGTTAATATGGCAAAAACGTTTCTCCTTTCCACTGGTGCTTTATCACCAATCCTTGTTTCACTAAAAACCCCAAATTTTCTAAAAACATTTGTCATTGGGACAGAAAGTGAGGTGAAATCTTCTGAAGAGGAGCACAGACAGCAAAACAAATGTCACAGGGGTGATAACCCTTCCCTATGTTTTCCAAAAAGCTTAAAATAGATTTTTTAGCTGGAGCTAAACACGTTAAAAATGTACCAGTTCAACATTACAAACAGATTCTACTTAACAACAAATCTACAGTCCCTGTCTTGTTTGCACCGCCTGTATACTGCTGTTCAGAGTATATAGGGCCTGGGGGCCCCACGCCTTTCCTTTTTTTAATTTGGGTGTGGGGTTCCCCTTAATATCCATTCAAGACCAAAAGGGCCTGGTAATGGACTGGGGGTACCCATGCCATTTGTCTCACTGATTTTCACCCCTTTTACCAGGACCCGACATTACATTAAAACCGTAAGCAGTTTTAAATCACTTTTATTCCTTTAAAAATGCAATTTTGTTGCAGGGACTGTTCTAAGCACGGGAAACACGCGCCACTTTACAGGCATACTATAGACACCCCCCAGGTATGATATTTAAAGGAATATTTCACTTTTTTTTCACTTTAAGCATAATTAAAATCACTGCTCCCGAAAAAACTGCCGTTTTTAAAACTTTTTTTTGCATTGATACATGTCCCCTGGGGCAGGACCCGGGTCCCCAAACCCTTTTTAGGACAATACCATGCAAAATAGCCTTTAAAATTTGCACTTTTGATTTTGAACATTGGAGTCCCATAGACTACAATGGGGTTGTAACGTTCGTGCAAATTTTTGTTCCGTTCGCAGGTTCTGGTGCGAACCGAACCGGGGGGGGGTGTTCGGCTCATCCCTAATCCTAACTATCAAGACCTGAGGTGTGCCATGGCCTAGGTGGTCAGTATGCCTAAAAGAGGGCATACCCTGAATGAATATGTATGAAATGTAAATGAAATGATGAAAGTATGGGGGAACGGGTGGGTGGGAACCCAGAAATGAGCTGACAAGGATTTGATAGAGGAGGAGGAGGAGGGATATATAGCCCTCAGACGACTCCTACAAATCCAGGCTAGCCTGCGGCCAGCCTTCTAACTTGTAGTCAGAGTCTTCACTTGTAAATATGATAATCCTAACTACCAAGACCTGAGGTGTGCCTTGGCCTAGCTGGTCAGTATGCCTAAAATGGCAAAAAGAGACATGAAATAGGTGTGATGTGAAAGCTTCAATAAAGGGACAGTGACCACCATCAGTCCAGAAAATAGCGAAAGCCCGGTTGACTACAAAAAAAGGGGATTACGTATGCAACAGTTAAAACAGGAGGATCTCCAGCGCCCCATGTACCTAATAATAAAAGTAGGGACCCCCTGTTCGGGACCTACAAAAGTTGCCTCCGATCCTGACAAATATCCAGAAAAGGGTGTAGGATTTGAGCCTAATTTTGGAAGGTAAACCTGGACATGAGAACGAACTGTTTGTAGTGAGAGGATGCATGGGGAAAGGGAGAAAGAGCTGTCCAGAGGATTATTGCAAAGAAGGACATATACTTTAATCCGACACCATTACTGTGGTACTGTAATGAGACCACGAACCCCTGGCTTGTCCCTCTATTCTAATTATGGGGAAGTTGTAAGCGTAGTAAAAGGGAACTGCCTAGAGCACTAACTGCGCCAAGGGTAGGAGACAGGAAGTCTGAAAAACCACAAAAACATGGCAGGTAACTGGTAGCCGTGCCAAAAAGAACATGCCTGACTACCCGGAATACCCTTTATCATGGCTTGGAGAGGGTGAGCTGCAAAAAAATGGACAGACTGACAAGAGTTTGTAGGGCCTGAAATGCTGGTCACCTGATGGATACTTGATAGTGTTGGCAGATGGCCAAATTGCAGAGGCAATATGCAGCGAAAGCCAGAGACATGAACCTATGAAACCTTCCCACCCTTGCTAGAAGCCCTCGGAATACTCTGGATAAAGAACCATTGGCCAGGTCGATCACCTGTGACCAGGCTAGCCCCCAGTTCCACATGCCACTGTGAAGGAATTCCAACATCACCTGCAGGTGCACTGAGAAGAGCAGGAGTCGGGGTCGCAGCTGACACCTCCTGTCTAACAATTGTGGCATGGACGTTAAGAGTGCATTAAGTACCGCATGAATCTGGGTTAAAGAATCATGCAAAGAAACATGTTCTGCGCTGGTGGATGGAAGAGGTTGGGACGGAGTTGGGAATAATAACCTAAAAATACTGCCCCCCCCCCCCAGCTGAGGCCCGGAAAGGGGTAAACCAGTGATAAAACTCAGCTATGAGTTTGGTATGGTCCCACCCCTTCGTGATGGGGTGCTACCATGCATTGAACCCCCATGTGGCATTTTGTAGAGATGAATGCGAATTTGTCGCTTCTGAAATGCGTGACATGCCCTGATCTAAGGAAATACAAACTAGAGAAATGAGAACAGACAACCAACCCATGAAACAACAACACCCCTTCATACCTGACAAGTATGAGGATGTGGGTGCAGGAATGACAAGACCAACAACACGTGACTGTGAACCTAATGACAACACCACCCTAGTGTATGCGGTAAGCGAGCCCGAGCAACATGCAGCGCCAAGACAGGTAATTAAAACGAACACTCAGGGCTGAGGTACCCACAGATCATGGTGGGTAGTAGTAAAGGTGTAACGGTGAACGTGCTTGTATGACATACGGTATACAGGCGAGAAGATTGTGGGATGTAAATCAATTAAAAACGAATCCTTAGCCTGTATGGATCCGTAGACGTGACAGACCCTGGATGCGAGCACTAGCTAACAGAAATGCTATGACAGGAAAATGCTACGACTGAAAGCTACGACAGGAAAATGCTACGACTGAAAGCTACGACAGGAAAATGCTACAAATGAAAGCTACGACAGGAAAATGCTACGAATGAAAGTTACACAGGAAAATGCTACGACAGGAAAATGCTACAAATGAAAGCTACGACAGGAAAATGCTACGAATGAAAGCTACAACAGGAAAATGCTACGAATGAAAGCTACAACAGTAAAATGCTACGAATGAAAGCTACAACAGTAAAATGCTACGAATGAAAGCTACGACAGGAAAATGTTATGAATATAAGTTACACAGGAAAATGCTACGACAGGAAAATGCTACGAATGAAAGCTACGACAAGAACATGTTACGAATGAAAGCTACGACAGGAAAATGCTATGAACGAAAATGCTACGACAGGAAAATGCTACGACAGGAAAATGCTATGAACGAAAAACTACGACAGGAAAATGCTACGACAGGAAAATGCTATGAACGAAAAACTACGACAGGAAAATGCTACGACAGGAAAATGCTACAAATGGAAGCTACACAGGAAAATGCTACGAATGCAAGCTACACAGGAAAAAGCTATGAATGAAAATACTACGAAAGGAAAATGCTACGTCAGGAAAACTGTACAACAAGAAAACGCTATGACAGGAAAACGGTACAACAGAACTGCTACGAATAAAAAGCCACGCCAGGAAGAACTACGACAGAAATGCAACGAATGAAATGCTATGACAGAAATGCTACGAATGAAATGCTACAACAGGAAAAGCTCTGACAGAAATGCTGCAAATTAAATGTTACAAAAGAAATGCTACAAATGATATGCTAAGACAGGAAAAGCTATGAATGAAATGCTACGACAGAAATGCTACAAAAGAGAGGCTACGAAAGAAATGCTACAACAAGAAAAGCTACGACAGAAATGCTACGACAGAAATGCTATGAATGAAATGCTACAAATGAAATGCTACGACAGAAATGCTACAAATGAAATGCTACGAACTAAAAGCTATGACAGGAAATGCTGTGATCTAAATGCTGAGACAGGAATGCTACCCTTGAAAACAATGACAGATGCTGACAGATTGTAGAAATCCAGCAAGAGAACTGAGCAGATCTAGTATTAACGTCTGTCATACAGTAGTGTATTCAGAGCACTGCTGAACATCAGAAATAAAATACTCATGCTCCAGTTACATGAATCAACTCCCAGCATGCGTAACCTCTCCCCGGACCTCCAGTGACAGACCAGCTGGCTTCTCTGTCCCCCTCCCCCTCTCCAAGGCAAGATAGCAAATCACTGGAAAAGATGACACCACTGCCATGGAACAAGCCATCTATGGTAAGCTACAGCCCGACTTCCCCTGGACGGAGAAATAAGGAGGAGAGGAGGAAAGAAAGACCTGGGACCAAAACGAAGGGCAGTGCCTCTAAATGAGACAGTTGAGAGACATGTATTTTTTTTTTTTTTTGGTTATGCACTGAACAAAATTTGTCCAGTTCCTGGCAAACTGGCCAAAATGTGCCCCGTCGGTGGCCCTGTGGGCACCCTCCCACCTGACATCCTGCAATTAAAATCACAGGAGCTGGATGCACACCATTTGGCCCTGGGTGTTAGAATACGATACCCCTAGCAGGGGATTTGCCCTTCTGCATTAGCATGAATGAAGGAATCTGTAAAAATGTCAGTCAAAACAGGAACAGAAACCGTCACAGCAGGCGGAGGGTATGTACTAAAAAAGTAGACTGTGGCAGATTAAGTTCTGGTATTTTCAAACTACTATATTGACACAGACAAAATTTAACCTATTTTTCACCTACTTTATTAACACTGATGGGGGATACAGTGGCAGTACACTGATGGGCCCAGAGGGTGGAGCTTCCTGGAAGGGGTTATCCTAATATTTGTAGCCAGGTTTGGACCCTGGCTCTTTGGAAGGGCATGTGCTGATGGCTGAGGAAAGACTGCACAGCCCTTCAGTTTCCTGTCTCCTAGTGCTGGTTAGGACAGAGAGCTGCCAGATACAGAGGGACAGTGTTAAGAGAACTCAGATTGGTTGCAGAGCAGTCTGTGTACGGAAGCCCTGCATATGGAGACTGGGCAGAATGCATACACTGCTAGGGAATGTAGTCCCCTGCCAAAGACACAATACTGGCAGTAAACAAGAGCAGGACTACAACACCCAGGCGGACCCCCCCAGAGCAGACGTCCCCCTGAGATCATGCTGACACCCCCCATCTGATGCAGGCCCTCCACCCGCACCTACCGGAACCGCAAGACCCAAGAGAGGGCATTGAGACGAGACCCCTGCAGCCGACTGCGTTGCTACTGTGCTGGCCGAAACTGGAAGTGACGCAAAATGCCCTGTGAACCCGGAAATGATGTGTCGGCTGACCCAGAAATGAGCCGACAAGGATCTGATAGAGGAGGAGGGATATATAGCCCTCAGACTCCTCCTACAATTCCAGGCTAGCCTGCGGCCAGCCTTCTAACCATTACAGTGCCTTGCAAAAGTATTCACCCCCTTGGCATTTTTCATATTTTGTTGCCTCACAACCTGGAATTAACACGGATTGTTTGAGGATTTGCATCATTTAATTTACAGAACATGCCCACAACTTTCAAGATGTTTTTTATTATTGTGAAGAAAACAACAAATAGGACAAAATAACAGAAAAAGTCAATGTGCATAACTATTCATCCCCCTAAAGTCAATACTTTGTAGAGCCACCTTTTGCGGCCATCACAGCTCCAAGTCGCTTTGGATAAGTCTCTATGATCTTGCCACATCTTACCACAAAGATTTTTGCCCATTTCTCCTTGCAAAATTGCTCCAGCTCCTTCAAGTTGGATGGTTTGCACTTGTGAACAACAATCTCTAAGTCTGACCACAGATTTTCTATTGGATTGAGGTCTGGGCTTTGACTAGGCCATCCCAACACATTTACATGTTTCCTCTTAAACCTCTTAAACCACTCAAGTGTTTTAGCAGTGTGTTTGGGGTCATTGTCCTGCTGGAAAGTGAACCTCCGTCCTAGCCTCAAATCACACATGGAGTGGTACAGGTTTTGCTCAAGAATATCCCTGTAATTAGCATCATTCATCTTTTCCTCAACTCTGACCAGTTTCCCAGTCCTGACTGCTGAAAAACATCCCCACAGCATGATGCTGCCACCACCATGTTTCACTGTGGGGATGGTGTTCTTTGGGTGATGTGATGTTTTGGGTTTGCACCAGACATAGCATTTTCTTTGATGGCCAAAAAGTAAAATTTTTGTCTCATCAGACCAGAGCACATTCCTCTATACATTTTGGGAGTCTCCCACATGCCTTTTCGCAAACTTAAAACGTTGCATTTTGTTTTTTGCTGAAAGTAATGGCTTTTTTCTGGCCACTCTGCCATAAAGCCCAACTCTATGGAGCGTACGGCTTATTGTTGTCCTATGTACAGATACTCCAGTCTCTGCTGTGGAACTCTGCAGCTCCTCCAGGGTTACCTTAGGTCTTTGTGCTGCCTCTCTGATTAATGCCCTCCTTGCCCGGTCCGTGAGTTTTGGTGTGCGCCCGTCTCTTGGCAGGTTTGCTGTTGTGCCATGTTCTTTCAATTTGGTTATGATAGATATGATGGTGCTCCTAGGGATCATCAAATATTTGGATATTTTTTTTTATAACCTAACCCTGACTTGTACTTCTCAACAACATTCTCCCTTACTTGTTTAGGGAGTTCCTTGGTCTTCATGGCAGTGTTTGGTTAGTGGAGCCTCTTGCTTAGGTGTTGCAGCCTCTGGGGCCTTTCAAAAAGGTGTGTATATGTAATGACAGATCATGTGACACTCAGATTGCACACAGGTGAACATCATTTCACTAATTATGTGGCTTCTGAAGGTAATTGGTTGCACCAGAGCTTTTTATGGGCTTCATAACAAAGGGGGTGAATACATACGCACATGCCAATTATCAGGTTTTTTATTTCTGAAAAATAGTTTTATGTACGGTATATATTTTTCTAATTTTACTTCACCAACTTAGACTATTGTGTTCTGATCCATCACATATAATTCAGATTAAAAAAAAAAAAAAAACATTGAACTAAAGGCTGTAATGTAACAAAATAGGTAAAAAGCCAAGGGGGTGAATATTTTTGCACTGTGTGTGTGTGTGTGTGTGTGTGTGTGTGTGTGTGTGTGTGTGTGTATATGTATATGTGTGTGTATGTATATATATATATATATATATATATATATATATATATATATATAATATAATATAATCATTGTTTAGGATTGTGCGGAAATGGCAGTGTATATGGATGTGGATTTCCTATAACAGTTGATGGCTGCAGGCTTGTTGACAATTGTCTGTCTATAATTATTTCAGCTACCAAGCATACACAAATTCGACTCCTACTGATCCTGATTATCCTTCTTGCCTTCCTGTTCCTTGTTCTGGTCGTCTTCATAGGTATCCTGTTCATCTCCTGTGAGTATTATGGCTAAAGTCTTAAACTTTATGAACAAAGAAATTCGAGAAAGCTTTGCCATGAGAATTTGGGATTTGCAGCCCCTTTTGACCTCAGGTTGGCATAGCATGGTCTTACAATACATGGTCATCAGTCTCTGGACTTCTGATCATCACACCGACAGTATATGAGCTTGTTGGACATCCCATCCCAAAACTATGACTGCTAAAAATTAGTTACCCCCCTTTGCAGCCGCTTTCACACTTCTAGGAAGGCTTTTGGAGGGTGTCTGTGGGAATTTTTTGCCATTTATAAGGTCAGTTACTGATGATAGATGGGAAGACCTGGCTCACAGTTCCAACTCATCCCAAGGATGTTCAGTAGGGTTGGGGTCAGGGCTCTGTGATGGATACTCGAGGTCCTCCACACCAAACTGGTCAAATTGTGTCTTTATGGAGCTGGCTTTGTACGCAGGGATGCAGTATTGCTGGAACCATAAATGGCCTTCACCAGAGGCGCAGCTTGAAGCTTGTGGGCTCCGATGCAAAATTTGACCTGGACTCCCCCCACTGCCACCCACCACTTCCACCGCGTGTGCAGATACACCCACCGCACACTAAGATACTCAAAGTGGCTTAAGAGTTTTGAGTTCCCAGAGTTCCTCCTTACATTAGAGGACAGGGTTCACCACTGGAGAATCAGAGGACAGGGACCCCTGGCAGGTCATTTGGCAGAGCTCCTTTCCCATTCCAGCATTTTAAACAGCCCCCCCCCACAATACACAAGGCTGAAATCGCTATCCTTTACACACAGTCTATCAGCCTTCACAGAGTGTATCTGGCTTTTATGTTGCCGTTCTGACCTGTGAAATCCTCTGGTCGGGACGGCAGTGTAGTTGTAGTAGGCGGATACAGATCATGGCTGACTGGCTGTTTTGTAAAGGAATGCGATTTCAGCCCTGCGGAGGAGGAGCAGTATAGAGTGCTGTACTGGGAAAGAAGCTCAGCAGCGGGGCATAGCAGCCAGGGTGGAGGGGGTGGTCAGGGGGCTTTGGGGGGGTGCAACTTAGATCTGGAGCCTGCAGCCCCTCAGGGGCCCCTCAGGAGGTGTTAAGGGATTTGTTTTAGCAATTTCTGAAGGTTTCTCTGTCAGTGTTGGCAGGTGTTGGAGGAAGGTCACCTCCCGGAGGTGCGTGTCTTTTCCCCAGTTGTCAGGGAAGTGGGGTAACCAGACATCTCTGGGTGGGGGGTACAGAGAATCCCAGCTAGTGACTAGAAGACACTGAGCAGTGTCTTACCTCATCAGTGACATTGGTCTCATCGTGGCTACAGGACGGCACTCTCCTCTTCTTAAATCGGTTACCATTCCATGTTGCCAGCACACAGCACAGACACTTCCCCATCCTGGGCTGTTCTCACCCCATATTCCTATCCATTCAGGAAATGGCTCACAGCTTCTCCCCAGCCAATGAGAACAGAGGTGTGTGGACTGTGGAAGGAAAAGTGGAAGCCCAGTACTGGAGCGTGGCTGTGGGGCCCTAGGGCATATTGGAGCTGGACTTTGTGGAGGATATGATAAGGGAGGGAGGCTGCAGGGGTCCCTTGGAGATAGAGGCGGGGTTGCGATTGTGACCTCTCCACCCCCTTATGCTACGCCCATGGCCTTCACCAAGCTATTACCAGAGTCTTTGTTCACTGTAGCATTAATAGAACCTTTCACTATAAAAACTTGAATTCCATAATTTAATACTAAACTAGATGGCAGATATGAACAAAGAAGTATAACCCCCTAGATGGAACTTTAAAAGACCACCAACTCAATAATAAAAATTATCTTGTAAGGCCACTATCCATCTGGTCTCTTTTTGTAATAAAACTTTGTCCCAGTCACCCCCCTGTTATTGGGGTGTACCCCAATTTTCTGATAGTACATTTATTCATATCTATTTAAATTTCTTTTTGTTTTTGTTGGGCCAAAACTTTTTAACACTATTTGCGCTCCAAGTGAACGTCTTTTTCTGATATGTCTCTTTGTATTTTTAGAATCAATATTTTTGTAAGACTATCCAACTCTCAGCCCCTGATGAAGGTATCTGAATACTAGAAACGCATCGGTCATCAGGGCACTGCATCCCTCGGAGAGTACATAGGATGATTTGTATTTGTGCTTGTTTTGTTTTGTTTTTCATGTGATGTACAATATATATTTTTGCTATGTGTAGACGACACATGTCTTTTATCCTATAATATTAAAAGATAATTTTTATTATTGAGTTGGTGGTCTGTCAAAGTCCCATCTAGGGGTTTATACTTCTTTGTTCTAGACATTAGGGATGGGACCACCATACTCTACATTTGACATGGTGAAAGTCTCTTTGTTCTAGATGGCAGATATGGGTCATTGCAAATTTGCTGACCACAGAAATGGGTTGAAATTGAAGAAGTTTGAACATAAAAAATATATATATTAGTGTTAAAATCTGGATTGAGATTGGAGTTGAATTTGACCTTAATCCAAATTTTAGAGGTAAGATATGTTTGCTTATGTACGTTCTCTGTCCTTGGGTAACATTTCCTATTATTGATTTCTCCTGCCCAGATAAGAACATCACAGAGGAGCTGTCACATCTGAAGGAAACTGGTAAGTAAAGAAGGAGCTTGTATTGCTCTCTGGCAACTTCTATAAATTATACTCCAAATATTGAAAGTATCAGTGCAGATATTCAAATAAAAAGAAAAACAGCGCTAAATTAACTTTGAAGAACCCCAAACGTTATATATATTTTGAGAGCAAAGTCCCCGGAGAATAAAATGGCTGATTCATTTTTTATATTGTGCAATATTTGTGCAGACATTTATCAAGCGCACATTTTCAGGAAAAGGCATACTTTCATGCATTTTTGTGCACACAAATATAATATAATACCCAATTTTTTTGTTGCTATTATATAAAAGATTACGTTGCGCCAAGTAAATAGACACCAAGTAAGTCAAGTGTAAAGAGGAACGCTACTTCCGACCAGCCCAGGTGAATAAACAATAAAGAGCAGCTTCAGCCTACATGTCTCCATCAAACCACGCACCCTGATGCTTTTTGCCTCGCCCACTGGGGGGCATCAGGGTGTGTGGTTTGCTGGAAACATGTAGGCTGAGGCGGCTCCTAATCGTTTATTTACCTAGGCTGGTCGGGAGTAGCTGCGATTCTTTCCTCTTTACATTTACTAATCCCCTAGATTGGTATTAGGATAGCATAGATACACACTAGTATATAAAAAAAATATGAGATTTATATAATAAGAGATTAATAACAATACATACTGTACATCCAATATACAAACAGGTATTATCAACAATAGGTCTTACAAGTCCTGGTGGAATTGCACACATATACCCGGTGTCAGGAACCATAAATCAGAACAAGACAGAAAGTGCAGTTAAAATCACACCTTTAATAAAATGGCAAAAATAACACAGTTCAGGAATGTAGTCAAAAACAGAAGCCAGGGTTTGGATGCCCGAGCGGGTAATCAGACAAATTGGGGAAGGAAACCAGAAATCAGCGTAGTCGGGAGCAAAAATCAGGAACAGGAATCAAAGGGGAGTCAGCCAGGCTAAGTTATACACAGGAACACAGGGAGGAATGCACTTAGAGATCGTAGACTGGTGCTAATGGGCCCAAAATGTGCCAAAAAAATATTCCCCCACACCATTATACCACCACCACCAGCCTAAACCATTGATAAAAGGCAGGATGGATCCATGCTTTCATGTTGTTTATGCAAAATTCTGACCCGACCATCTGAATGTTGCAGCTGAAATTGAGACTCATCAGAGCAGGCAATGTTTTTTCAATCTTCTATTGTCCAATTTTGGTGAGCCTGTGCCAATTGTAGCCTCAGTTTCCTGTTCTTAGCTGACAAGATGTAGTCTTCTGCTGCTGTAGCCCATCTGTTTCAAGGTCCAATGTGTTGTACATTCAGAGATGGTATTCTGCATACCTTGGTTGTAACGAGTCACTCTGACCTCCACACAACTGCCGCTCACTGGATATTTTCTCTTTTCCCACCATTCTCTGTAAACTCGAGAGATGGCTGTGCGTGAAAATCCCAGAAATATGCAGACCAGCCCGTCTGGCACCAACAACCATGCCATATTTATTCTCACTTAAATCCCCTTTCTTCCCCATTCTGAGGCTCAGTTTGAACTTAAGCAAGTTGTCTTAACCATGTCTAGATGCCTAAATGCATTGAGTTGCTGCCATGTTATTGGCTGATTAGCAATTTGTGATATCAAGAAATTGAACAGGTATACCTAATAAAGTGGCCGGTGAGCGTACTTATATATATAAATCGCTGGCAACAAAAGTGAGTACACATCTATGTAAAAATGTCCAAATTGGGCCCAAAGTGTCAATATTTTGTGTGGTCACCATTATTTTCAAGCACTGCCTTAACCCTCTTGGGCATGGAGTTCACCAGAGCTTCACAGGTTGCCACTGGAGTCCTCTTCACCTCCTCCATGACGACATCACGCAGCTGGTGGATGTTAGAGACCTTGCGCTCCTCCACCTTCTGTTTGAGGATGCCCCACAGATGATCAATAGGGTTTAGGTCTGGAGACATGCTTGGCCAGTCCATCACCTTTACCCTCAGCTTCTTTAGCAAGGCAGTGGTCATCTTGGAGGTGTGTTTTGGGTCGTTATCATGTTGGAAGACTGCCTTGCGGTCCAGTCTCTGAAGGGAGGGGATCATGCTCTTCTTCATGAATGAATGAATAACTTGTATAGCCCTGCAATGCGAACTGAATTGCCTCAAGGCGCTTGGTCTGTCCTGTGTGGTCCAGCTTGTTAGAAGAGGTAGGTCTTTAGTTTTTTTCCTGAAGGCCTGATGGTTTTCTTCCATACGGATGTTTGGTCGGGAGAGTGTTCCATAGCCGTGGTCCTTGGACTGCGAGTCTTCATTCTCCCTTCCATTTTAGCGGGATTTGGGAACATGGAGGAAGTTTTGGTCGCTGGATCGAAGACTGCGATTAGGTATGTA